>WHPZ01581003.1:0-11861 GCA_016617965.1 Macrosiphum rosae
AAAAAAAAAATTTATAATAATAATATCTAATTAAAAAAAAAAAAAATACATAAATGTATTTTAAGCAAAGTGAACTGGATGGTTTCTTCCCTCACCCTATTTCATGTTAAAACTTATTTCAGCACGGATTCTTATTATGCCTTTGTGCATAGATTGTATATTACTAATAAAAATTATAAAAAAAAAAAGTTAAGTTTTTTAAATTTCCAAGAAAACCGTTTTGTTAATCATATTATTTAAAACAGTTCAAAAAAAAAATATACTAAAAAAATTATTTGAAAATCGACCAAGTTAGATCTAACTATTATTTTGAATTTCTAAGAATAATAGTTATGTTATTATGTGACGTAAATTGACTATGCATCCGGCATTAGCAAAATACCATTCGTATGATTTAATTACAAATTGGAACTCTGATTCTTTTTTACGACTATCTATTATAATATCTAATTATTAGTGAAAGATTTTAGTTATAAGATTGAAAAATTTCAATTTTTTATAGCTGTTATTTTGTATGTCAAAATGTATAATACTTCCAAATAAAATTCACTTGTGGTCTTTCTTTATAGCTATTAGTATCGTATGTGTAGTCATTAGTCGTACTGTCGTCTTTAGCTATAACTTTTTTGTTTTGTACCTATTTTGTTTTATTTTAAAAATGACTCATAGTTCATACTTCCTCAGTATATGAGTACATCTACATGGTGAAATGTTACTACTGAAACAATGAAAGTAATGGGCTTATAGCTATGGAATTGAGTATCCCGATGGTAGGAAACCATCGTTTAATGTAATCAACAGATTAATGTCTTGATTTTTAGAATCAAGTAAAGTTGCGTTAACCTCATATTACAATATTGTTAAAAATACTTTTATCTTAATTTTCTAAATTTTTATAGCTAAATTTCTAAACTTAAGAGTTATCCATTGTGTTCATTTCCTGATCTCCGTCTTAGCATTGAAGAAAATATTCAAAATATTTTACCTCAGACATTAGAAAACGTTAAGAATGCTTGGATCCAAAAACTGTAACTCTATGTTACAAATAAGGAGGTCACTTCGAACATTTAAAAATAAAATGTAATGAATAATTTTCGGTTTCATGTACCTATTAAAATATTTTTTTTTAGATTTTCTCGGTTATTCACCTAACTAATCTGGCCCTGTGTTAAAATTTGTCTTAGGTGGTACATAAAGTAGTCAGTATACGGACTTAGGTCACTATGTATATCACTATTATTTTTAGAAATTCAAAATAATAATTAGCTCTAACTTGGTAGATTTTCATTAAACTTTTTATTTCAAACTGTTTTAAAAAATACAATAAAAAAAAAGCTATCTTGGAAATTTAACAAACATAATTACCTAAAAAGAATTGTTGGTAATTTTGGAATTTTGGAAAAAAAATCGAAACTTATTTTATTCAATCAGAATTTCCATACTTATTACTGTAAAAAAAAAAACCGCTTTAAATATATATTTATTTTCCACAGGAGATACTTATGGGCTCTTGGGACTTTTGGGACAAACTGTATAGTAGATAAATTAATTATTTCAGATCTACATTTAATTTGTCAACATACTGAAGTTTTTAGTTAAAGGTAAGTTGAGAGACAAGGAAATATTTTTTTCAAATTATTTACTTAACCATGAATATTTATTGTTTATTACTTGTGCAATATTTATTTTGAAATTTTGTGTTTCAATGCACTTTAAGTTTTGAAACAATTTTTCTTTGCAATTTAAGATGAGTTAACTAGTAGATATGATATTAAAGATTTGTATGGCAATTAGATGTTGCTATGTTAATTTTATAACTCATTATATAATGTAATGATATAGTTATATATCTAACCTAAAATATTTATCATTGAGTTGAATATATAATATTATGTGTTATATCTTATGCAGACTAAACTTATATCATACAGAATTTTTTACTATTATAGTATTATCAGTTTTTTTATTTTTTATTTTGAATATATAAAAACGTTATGCAGTACTTACAAAATTTTTAAAAAATAAAAAGTAAAACCAAGATATTATACAAAAACAAAAGATATTATATCTTCATTATTTTATTTATTATGCTGATATAAGAAAATATAGGTAAGTTAATTTATATTTTTGGTTTATAGATTGTAAATTATTACTAAATGAAGCTATTATTGTATTGAATTATATTACATTATTTAACATTATAGCAGCTACATAGGAGACTTGAAATGTGTTTTTAAGAATATATCAACCATAAGATCATTAAAGAACATAAAAAAACAATAATTTAATAATTAATTCAATTATATTTTTGATTTGGTTTGATTGATTAATAATAAATATGCAATAAACACTGGTTTGTTTAAAAATCATTCAAAATGTATACTTTTGGGTTCATGATAATTTTTTTTTTAACAATAGGTACTTGAAATAGGTTTATTTCTGTGGTACACTTTATATATTATAATAGTAATGCAAATGTATGCAAATCTAATTAAATTTAACATTATTTTTTTTGTTTAATTTTTAAAACTACGTATATGATGTCTATATCTTACATTGTATAATTTTATAATTCTAAACAATGTACTTAAGAAATGTTGGAAGTGTATAAAAATGAAATTTATTTTAATAAATGTAATAATTTATTATTATAATAATTATAATAATATTATAAAGTTTAAAAAAAAAGTTATTTTTATTTGTATTAATATAAATTACCAAGAACTTTTAATGAAATAACTAATTATGAATAATTTTACATTACTCAAATAAAGTTCAATTATTATTATAAGTATATTGTGTATGTTTATATTTTTAATCCCTATTATATTTGTTATTAACTGACAAAAATAAATAAATAACTAAAAATAATGCATATTTTATAGTGTATTTAATGATTATGTTCTATAGTCAGTTTGCTTTCCCACTACTTTATAAGTCTCAGCTTATAGTTTTTCTGAACGTTTGCATGAACTTAATGCACATTCTAACAGCAATTTTATTTTATGCTTGTGGGCAATTCACATGTTTCAGGAATTTCAGTACAACGATATAGTGATGGAATGTTTTACTGTCCAAGACAATGTTCTCGAAAATACAAATACAAAAAAGGTTTGGTACGACATCTGAAGTATGAATGTGGTATTGAGCCGCAATTCAAGTGCCTCATATGTGGTAAAACTTATAAGCAACCAGAAACATTTAAGATGCATTTAATGTCAATACACGGCATTGATAAAAGTTTTAAACGACTTAGGTAGTGTAAATAAATAGATGAATTGACGATTTAAGTATAATATTTTAGATAATATAGAAGTATAACATTCTTGAACAAAACAATTGTATGTATTATTTGTTATAAGTATTATTACATTTTTAATATTGGTTATGGACAAATCCAGGTTTTTCTGTATTATAATATAGTTCAAGTTCAAAAAGATCTCATTTTCTTATATTTGTTTAATTTTGTATAAAATGTGAAAAATATATGCCACTCAAAAGTTAATAGTTATGTAAAGTATGTAATTATTTTTATAGTAAACATATCGACTCATGAAATTTTGGTTAAATAGTTTATAGAATTATTTATGTCAATTACTATTTTATTAATTTTACACATTGAAATAGTTGTATGTCATAACTCGAAGGCTGATTCCTTATAGTCTAGAATTATGACTAAAAATTAAATAAATTGTTTCACATTTGTCACTAGTTAATAAATTGAAATGTCCAATCTCATGCATACAATATTATACTGTCAAAGTTTTAGTTGTATTGTATTAACTTATTTATTGATCAAAGCATATGTGTATTGTATTGCATTTAACAGCATTATACTACAAAATATTATCTGTATAGACCATGATTATAAGTAAAAATACTATTGACTAAAATAGTATTAGGTATCATCAAAATCATTTTACTTCTCAATCATCATACAAAAAAAATCAAATAAATTAATAAATAATATTTATCATAAGAAACAATTGTTATTGTATTTTCAGAATATAATGTAGGTATTCTAAAAATCATTAGAACTTAGATAAAAGATGTATCATTTATATAATAGAATAAATAATTTAAATTTATATCAATAGAACATTTTTTTTTATAACATAATAATATTTATATTTCAAATTGTATTATAATTATAATTTTAAACTGTACGTATGATTTAATGAAAAATCACTTATTAATTTTGTTTTATATTAGTTTAATATATTTTGTGTACTTATTAAAATCATTGTTTTAACTGGCTTGTGTTTAAAATTATTAATTTGTTTCTTTAGTATTAAATATCATGTAATAATGTATGTATTTTCTTTATTTATTGTCGTATTATTTTTTAGTGTAACAAACCCAAAGAATGCAGTAATAGTTATAGGAGTAATTTAACCAACAGTTAAATGTTTACACGATTCATTGTCTATGATATTGTTATTGTTAAAAATAATTGTTTTAGTAATAATGTAATCATATCTATATGATTGTTGCAATTTGTATCATTGTAAAACGTCAATGACTAAAAGTGTAAGTATCTTACAATTATTCAGTTTGTCTCAAAATCGCTTAATAGACAGTTTTTTTATATAATATTTGTTATGTGAATTTTTTATTGTGTGTAAATGGAAAAATAAATACACAATTTTTATATGTGATAATTTTAGTGCTCAGATTATAATTATCTTTGTGTATATTGTAATATTATATTAATAACATATCTTGAAAGACAAAAATAAAAAACTATTTTATGTATAAAAAGTGTTTAAAACTTGTGATTCATAATATTTTAGTAATAAAAATATATAATGCTATATTATCCTTTTGATATGTATAAATAATTTAGGTGTTAAGTATACATTCTATGGAAGTACAAATTTACATTTATATGTCATATAAAATAACAATGAGAATATGAGATTATCTTATTAATGAATTATATATATTTTACTTTTAATAATAAATGTATGAAATAGAAATGTCTATATATCTTGCGTCGATAATATAAAATTGAATACACTATTTGAATTATTGTTTGTCTTACCTAGAAATACAATGTAATTGCCAAATTAAAATAAAAACTTAAAATTAATATTATTTATTGAACATAATCTTAACACAATTTCAAAAGATTATCTCACACCATTGATAATAAATTCTATAATCAATATTATTTATTTATCAAAAATACTAGGCAATTATATACAAAAAAAATTACAATAAAATTAGTTTTTAAAATTTTCAGCATATTAGAACGAAGTATCAATCGTGAAAGTACAAAGAAGAAACAATTTTATGTACCAATCTAAACATTTAAAGAATAAAAGATATTATCTCATGTCAATTTTATAAATAGTATAGAGTTATAAGGTACTTATTCTTTTAATTATATTAATTTTTACATTTGTTTTACTTCTAGATTAAACAATTTACTTTGGCACAAAGATGAACAGTATTTGCAGTAAAAACATAATTTAATTTTTAATTTTAATGTTTTTATTTTTGTTAAATAAATACATTTTATGATGTTAATGAATGCATATTCATTGTGGAAATTGACAGTGATCATTGGAAAAATTTTCATTATTTGATATGAAATTTTTTAAATGGTATGTAACTCAACCAGAATTAAAATTTTACTCAAGCTCTTTAATTATGTTATCTTAACAAATTTTTATTAATTTCATATTCTAGTTTTAATATTAATATGTTAGTATGATTAATAATTATTATTTATTTTGTATAAATATACACATTATCTAATTATTATCAGTATATGATTAAAAAAAAGAATTGATCTACTTTATTTATTAAACATATTAAAATATTGAGAGATAGTTGTAATTTAAATTTGAAGAACACTTTAACTGTATTCAAAATGTGTAAATAAATAACTAATGCTTAGTTCCAAAGAAATAGTATATCTAAACTACTTTATAACAGAGCTTTATTTTTATTTCTTTGCATTTATGGGAGCTTTATTGTTGCTTGTTGCTGTCAGTGTAAAATTATAGTTGATAGACATGGGTTTTTGTTTGTTATACTATTATAGGTACTCATTCGGTAGACGGTGAAGAAGATATTCATTGCCCTAACAGATGTGGCCGTAAGTATAAGCACAAAGGCAGTGTGGCTAGACACTTGAAGTATGAATGCGGAGTGAATCCTAAATTCGAATGTGTTATTTGCCGTAAGCCTTTCAAGCAACGTATCAATCACAAGATACATATGATTAGAATACATAACTGTGTTATGTAAATAACAGTATATAATACACATTATTAATTTATTATTATTAATTATTGAATATTTATTATATATTTAAATTATTGTTTTGCCATAAAATAAATGTTATCCTATTATTATATAGAATTAATATTTTTTTTAAATAAAATGTTATGAAATATTTTGGGATTTAGTTGCTTGTTGCAAACAAAGAATATCCGTAGAAAACTTAATGTACCTAATAATCTTCACCTTCTAATTATCTTATAAATAACTTTAAGTTATAATGCATTTTTGTGTAAATATTTGTGCTTCGAACATAAAAGCTATTATTATAAAGCTTAATTATTTGTTTAACATTAATTAATTAAAATTTTTTTTTCACAGAATTGAATGTACAAGGTTGTGGATCATTGAAGAGTATTGAAGAAGTAATTTTATGCCCTCAAAATTGCGGCAGAAGTTATAAAAATATACCCTGTCTAAACAAACATTTGAAATATGAATGCAATAAACCACCACAATTTCGGTGTCTTTTCTGCGATAAAAGGTCTAAGCGTCCGGATAATTTAAGAACTCATATGCAGTTAGTTCATCATTTCACTAATAAAATAATATTTGTTAATAAATTTAAGCCCTAAGGTATTTAGTTTTAAATTTTTTTTTTTTTTTATTACAACAAACAAGATAATCTATAATAAACTGTGTACAATAACGGAGGGTACAAGTATACAGAACTAGAGGGCATGACAGAAAGGGGGGTTCCAGGGACCTACTTCCTAATTATAGACTGTTTTTGTGTTGTTTTATTTAATTTTTTTATTTTTAGTTTAATGATAAATTAGCGTTAATGAAACTTGTCAATAATCTGAAACAACAAAAACTTTGTTTTTCTATCGAATCTGTAGAATTAATTTTTATATTGTTTTCTACATAACTTAGTTTATCTAGACATACACTTCTTATTATTTAAAAAGAGTTTTTGATACATTTTTACTGTAAGAATTGTTAAAATTGTAATAAAATTGCCTGTATTTAATGGCTTTTAAAATTTTTGTGTGCCCTAATTTTTAATGAGCTCCCCCGAGCCAAAAGTCTGAGAACGCTTATGATTTTAACCGCTACATAGGAGATTATAAGATAAGTAATATAAGCATTTATTTTAGTATGTCAATAAAGCAAATGAGCTGAGACATGTTGGGAGTGTGTGGATGTGCACACTCTATTATAGCATATTATTATGTATGTATATTTTTAATCGAGCATTAATGTTGGTATGTTGTGTCTTATTAATAAAGTGTTTTTGCTTGATTATTAATGTTATTTATACTTTTTTTTTTGTGGTCCTATTTGCTATTTAATTCATGCGTTTCATTTATTCCATGCTCACTGTCTTGGTTATCTTGATTGAAGGCATATGGGTAAAGAATAAAAAGGGTTTTGCCTAAGTTCACCCTAAATCATTCTATTTGTTTTGTGTATTTATAAATTCTCTTCATATTTTACACTTGGAAATAAAATTGATATGTCTAACTACTTAATCAAATCTTCCTTTTATGTTCCATTTTCTTAGTTTAGCTTGGAAGATAACTTAATTTAAATTAACTATACTCTGTTAAAAATAAGAACTGACCTTGGTGGTCGGTCAGCTACAGCACAGGGACGTGGCAATACTACCTTATAAACAGGAGATGCCCTGAACGAAGACTGGTCGCCCCTAAGGTCTGTTCTTATTTTAAACATAGTATAGGTATAGTTACTGCATTTGAAATAGGCTTTATGTTTTTTTTCTGTTATTTAAAAAATATAGAAAAATTAATGCAGACTTCATTATTCAATCAATGGAACACTTTGAAATTCCGCCCACAATTTACTAAAATAGCGGTGTTTAGATAATTAAAGGTATATTTAAAAAGATTACATAGAAATATCTTATTTGTTTTAGTGCGTGTAAACTGTTTTATGTGCAACAATTGCGGTCGAAAATTATAAATATAAGAGTAGTTTATTTACACACCAGAAATTTGAATGTGGAGTTCAACCAACATTTAGTTGTGATATTTGTTTTAAGCAATTTGCTCTCAGAGGAAGTCTACAGAAACATTTGATCTTCATTCATAAAATGTTATAACTTTTAAAACAGTTAAAACACTGTATTTTTAAACTATATAACTGAATAAACTAAACCAAACCAAACCTTAACCCTCTTTTTGTTTTATGGAACTATAATAAATTTTGTAGCATATTATAATGTGTGCTACCAACATAATGCCTGAAGAGTTTATTTGTTTGTAAACTATATTGCATTATCAAGCAATTATAATATTGAATTTTTTTTCAGGTTCACACGTATATAATACAACATCATTGTTAAATAGCTCTAAAGATGTATATTTATGCCCTCAAAATTGCGGTAAAACCTACAAATACTATTCCAGCCTTTACAAACATTTAAAATATGAATGCAATAAAATACCGCAGTTGAAGTGTCTATTTTGTGATAAAATGGTTAAGCGGCCTGATAATTTAAAAAATCATATGCTGATAGTACACAAATATATTTCTAGGAGTAAAAACAATACTTCATATACTTAAATGAGTTGATAAATCTTCAGATGAGTTATATTTTTAAGAATTTTTAAGTATGAAAATAAAAAGGTGTACTACGTAATGGTTAGTTTATATCAATTAAAAATTCTTATTTACATTATTTTAATATTAAAAATAATAATTATTAGCTAATTAATCAATAGTATACATAGCATTTCAACACTAAATTAATATTTAAAAATGTACCTATTATGTTTGTGTTAAAATAATGTATTATTTTATTATGAAATAAAGTTGTGTTTATTTTTGTGTGTAGTTATAACTTTTAATTTTAATCACAATTATGTCTAATAAAATGTATAATTGTAAATATTATTAGCAGGATTGGGATTTTATAGGACTTAAAATTGTATAAATATGCGCTATAATATTACCTTAAATATTGCTAAATATGCAATAAAAACAACAAAATATGCAATGAAAAGGAAATTTATTAATTAATAATTTTTTATCACTTACAAACTATTACAGGTAATTACTTAAGATTTGAAATAATTTAGTCACACTGATCAAACTCCAAATAGGTAATCTAAATGAATTGACGATACAACGCATTCAACTCGTTCATTAATAGTCTTCGATTAATAATCGCAGTAGAAATCAACAAAAAAAAACCCAACAAAATCAGCAAATAACAAAAATTAGAACCAAGTAATTAATACAAAATTATCGTAATAATTCGATTGACATTAATATAACAACACGTTTACCTACTAAAATATAATTTCTTAAAATATGACCGATTTTGATTCAAAAACTGTGAAATATGTAAAATAAAATTATTAATTTGAATTTGTTGTATCATGAAACATATATTTAGCTTTTCTGCTATTTTTTAAGCATCTCATTAGAAATATGCAAATGCTATAAAATCCCAACCCTGATTATTAGGTTCCTACTATTTATATTTATATATTTCTCTTCAAAATAATGTTGGAAAACGGCTGACATAAAAAATATTTATCTTAGATTAACTCTTAAAAAAATATGTTTATTGTTTATTCTTAATTTTCTGTTATGAGATATGACACATTTATTTCTACATTACAAGTTTGAAAATTCATTGAATTATTTGTCTTAAATGTTTGAAAACAATCAAAATGTTTAATTTAAAACGTTAATGGTTAAACAGATGTAATAAAATAATTTATATTTAACAAGTGCTTATTTCTTTATAATAATTATTTTTAGATTTGGGGTACACTTACATTTAAATGTTTACATAGAAAATAATGTTATTTGTTTTAGTGCCTGTTAACTGTTTTATGTGCAACAATTGCGGTCGAAGCTATAAATATAAGCGTAGTTTATTTTCACACCAGAAGTTTGAATGTGGAGTTCAACCAAAATTTAGTTGTGATATTTGTTTTAAAAAATTTGCCCACAGAGGAAATCTAAAGAGTCATTTGGGTATAATTCATAATACATTTTAACAAGAATATCAATTAAAAAAGTGTATATTTAAACTGTATTACTGAATAAACCTAGCCAAATAATAACATTATTGTTCTATATATAACTATAATTTACTTTGAAGCATTTGTCTTTTGCTCCCATCATAATACCTGAAGAGTTTAACTATTTGTAAGCTACATATTTTGAAAATAAAATCAGTACTACATTTAATATATACAAATATTTTACATTGGTCTACGCTTATGAAATACCACATAATTTTAATTAAAGTTTAGATATACCTGTATTATATTTTATATTCTCAAAGTTATCGTAAAGCCTATACATATTATTCCAGCCTTTACAAACATTTTAAATACAAATTAAATAAAACATTACAATTAAAGTGTCTATTCTGTAATAAAAGCTCGATTCATTAAACATAGATATGCTAAAAATTCACAAATTATTGTAAAGTATATGTTTAATAATAAATCAAATGTATTATTGTTGCTTTTTTGTCGGCTAAATATTACTATTTAGAATATACGACAATTTAAACTTTAAATTTTGTATTTATTATTAGAACAAAATTGTCGTTTTTACTCTCTATATATTTGTATTTAACAAATGATTAGATTGTTTATAGATTTGGGGTACACTTATGCATAGGATTTAGCATAAGGACTCATTATATAGGAAATAATGTTATTTGTTTAGTGCCTGTAAACCGTATTTTTTTTAACATTTGCGGTAGACGCTATAGATATAAGAGAAGTTTATTCAGTCACTAGAAGTATGAATTTTTAGTTCAACCAAAATTCAACTGTAATAATTGTTTTAAAAATTTGCCCTAAAAAGAAGTCTACGGTAACAAGGCATATGACAATGATTTATAAAATACTAGAATACTGAAATAGATAGTTTAACAATGGAAGGACTGTATACATGAATAATCTATATTGAAACATATATTTTGAGTTAATAATGTAATGCCTGAAGAGCTTATAAATTCATATTGCAAATAAAGCTATTAAGATATTACAGCTTTATTTTTACATATTTACACGTATTAAATGACAATAAGCAATAACTAACACTTGAACTTCTGTATTTGTGCATGGAACATAATAGAAATTGTACACAACATTTTCTTAACTTCTATTATGCCTTAGTTTATGCATATTTAGTAATATATATATCAAATGCTTGAATTATAACAATTATTTTCTAATTTGGGGTACACTTATTTAAAAGAAATTATATAGAAAATTAAATTATTTGTTTTAGTGCCTCTTAACTGTTTTGAGTGCTACAATTGCGGTCGAAGGTATAAATATAAGAGTAGTTTGTTTGCTCACCAGAAATATGAATGTGGAGTTCAACGGAAATTTAGCTGTAATTATTGTTTGAAAAAATTTGCCCTTAAAGGAACTTTACAGACTCATTTAGTTAGTGTTCATAAATTATTTGGATAACTGTAAGAATGAAAATACTGTATCTTTAAACTTTCTAACTGAATAAACTGAACATTCTTAATTTTCCTATATTTTATTTAACTATATTTCACTTTGAAGAATATATTGTGTACTACCAACATAATGCTTGATGAGTTTTTAATTATCTTTATT
>WHPZ01581004.1:2936-24253 GCA_016617965.1 Macrosiphum rosae
ATTGTTCACAGTCTGGATTACTCTCGTGACATATTAATTCATTCGTCTATTTGGGGTAAATACAATAATTTATGTAATAATATTATCCAGTATCGTCCAGAGCGCGTGTACACTTTGAAGGTATTATGTTTATTATTTTATTGTGTATAATATTATCAACCAAAACACCCCCTGCGTACGTGCCTGAATATTATATTATAATATTAAATTAATATTCATGTACCTAATATCAGGTATAACGATTTGAAGTTGTGCCTCCGAACAAGAGATTTTTGGTTTCCAGCCACACTGGCAGATCATAAACGATAAACCGTAAACGGCAGTACGGCACTCACGCGATGATTCGTGAACCTATTATAATGATATGTTTATCGTTTAAATTGTATATTATCGTGGAGCATGGATTGGCGACGGATTCATCTTTACAACGAATAACGATAACGACCATAATAATAGCAATATAATTATAATTCGCCCATACCATTACTGCTGTTATTATTATTATTATTTATTAGTTATTACCTTCAGGTCCATGACGATCTGCTGGAACAATCCGCCGAGGGCATTACAATCTTTGCCGACCCCGTTACCTTCCATGGTGTGAGCGGTAATACACGCACACGCACACACACACACACTAACGGTCTCTCACACAATCTAACTCAAAAAACACAAACGCACGCAGCACACACGTTCAATAACGATAAACTGTAATATATTATTACAATTTTATGTATCCCGTTTGGGCAAGTCTCTTCTATTCGCGGTCGAAAACCACCACTACGATAACCCGGTGGACGCGATCGTCGATCATCGCGTGCGAGTGCCTATAGTCGTGTTCTCGTCACTGAAAAAAAATAATTCAAAAACCTAATAGGTAGGTACCACGGGCACCACGAACGATTTTCTCGTTTTCTTTCTCACTTTCCGTTCGGGTGGAAAAAAATAACAAATCGAAATTAAACCGTTTTCAATTCTTTTATCTTGGAAATGTGTACGAGAGGCGCACGACGAAAATCTACGCACAACCGACGCTAACGAACACTGAGGACGGAATCGACATCGCGGTCGCCGCCGCCGTGCTGTACTTGTGTTGGTGCTTGTGCGTGTGTTTCTGTGCATGTGTGTGTTTGCGTGCGCGCGCCTGTGAATGTGTATAAACAAAACGGCACCGCACCACAGTCCATAGAACAGGGTCGATCAACTCGCACGCCATCTACTTGGAAGCGGTACGCCCCCCGCCCCCACCTAAACGGCAATGTCGACCGTCATCGTCACACTGTACTATAGACTCGCGTTGTTCGCAAAATCTCAGTACTCACTACTCAGAAGTCACATACTCACATCATCTGCATACTGCATCATCACTTATTCTCTGGACGACTGGACTCTTATAGTCTTATTAGTTATTGAGTTAAATGAGTTTTGATATTCTCGTTTCTCACTACAGTGGGATTAATATTAAATAATAATAATAATAACTCGCAGAATGGTTTGTTTTCCATGCACTGGACATGCATACTATAAACAGAGCAATCGTACATATTTTCATTTTTTACCCGTACAGCTGTTATTGGTCTATATATCAGTGTAAACTGTAAATATTAAATACCTAGTGTAAAATATGTGTAAGACTTTACTACTTTAGACTATACTAAAAACTAATAAGTCGATTTTCATGATCGATATCATGATAATATTATATAAAATATATACCTAGGCTCTACGAATCATTATGATGAACGATTTTAGGGAAACCGTTTTATTTTTTACTGTTTCTGTAACAAGAAACAATAATGATGTTTTCGTGCACCTTCCCACACTGACACACTTGTATTTTATTTAATATTTATTTTTTTTAAAGTTTTATCATACGAATACCGACTATATAGTGAGTGTCGACTGAGTGTACAAGTAACAATTGGAACAAGTAGGTATAAAATTATGAGTTGTCCTCATATTTATTACTTTGTTCCGACTACGAGTTCCATATCCAAATTATTTTCGAAATATTATAGGTTTCACTTCTTTTCTTCTAATATAATACTAAAATTATAGGTACTATTATAATTTATAAATTATTAAAAAATTTTATTATTTCAAACATTCGGGCCGCGACTGCCTTAGGATGTTTTGTCTCCAAAACTCCCAGTGTCCCAACAGACTTACATACCAACCATAGACAATAGAGCACGAATCGTAACAGTTTTATTATAAATTATAATTATTAATTTGTCTTTAATTCATAGATAATATATTATAATATATTATTATTATTTATGGTTTATTATTGTTATTATTATTATTTTGAGCTGTAAGTGATAAATGATAATGAATGATAAGAAATAATAATATCAACATTTTTCTGTGATAATATTAAAACAAACATTTAAATTATTAAGAACTATGGTCTATACTATTAAATAAACAATCGACGTTTTTTTACACAGAAACCGAATACTGGTGCTAGAAATAAGAGATAGATCGTTTTCAATACATATCTACGTTTCAATGTCCATACTTGAGGTAGGGCTATAGAAGGTCATTTTTAGGTCTTCTAGGAATGTCAAATTCTGCAGACCGTGACCAATGGTGTTGTCACTACAACAATTGCTGTGGATTTTGGAGAAAGTGAACAGTGTCCTTAGCACGGTGTCCTGAACTAGTCATGTCATTTTTACGTGGATCCACAAATTATGTTTGGTGTACTACAAGTGTGCTTGGAAAAGGTGCAACTGGTGCGGTCTACCAAGGTGTCAATAAACACAACGGTGAACCAGTGGCTGTCAAAACTTTTAACCAATTAAGCCACATGCGGCCTTTCGATGTCCAAATGCGCGAGTTTGAGGTGCTAGAGAAGGTTAAACATGAAAACATAGTAAAGCTGTTAGCCATTGAAGAAGAACATGAAAGTCGTGGAAAAGTTAGTTACTTTTCATATTTTGATGTTATATTAAATTATTAAAGTTTATTTTGTTATAGGTCATTGTTATGGAACTATGTACAGGAGGGAGTTTATTTACAATACTAGATGATCCAGAAAACACATATGGCTTACAGGAAGATGAGTTTCTATTAGTCTTAGAACATCTTACAGCCGGTATGAAACATTTACGTGACAATAACTTGGTACATAGAGATTTGAAGCCTGGTAATATCATGAAGTTTCTGAGTGATGATGGTTTGCCTATTTATAAATTAACTGATTTTGGAGCTGCAAGGGAATTACGTGAAGATCAAGAGTTCATGTCGTTGTATGGAACTGAAGAATATCTCCACCCACATATGTATGGAATTTAACATATTTTGTGTTTATTTTAAGTCGTTTGCAAATATATATTTTTTTTTCAGGTATGAGAGGGCTGTTTTACGAAAACCAGTTGCAAAGACATTTGGAGCTACTGTTGATTTATGGTCGATTGGTGTTACATTGTACCATGTAGCTACTGGGAATTTACCATTTAGACCATATGGTGGGCGACGAAACAAAGAGACTATGCATTATATAACAACTGAGAAGGCATCTGGTGTTTTATCAGGGGTGCAAACATCTGACAAAGGTTCAATAACATGGAGTAGAGATTTACCAAAGAACTGCCAATTAAGTGACGGCTGTAAAAAGCTTATTACACCGATTTTAGCTGGTCTCTTAGAATTAGAATCTCAACGGATATGGAGTTTTGAAAAGTTCTTTGCTGAAGTTACTAAAACATTAGATAGAAGGCTACTACATATTTTTCATACCAATCGTGTTCAAAATATACGTGTATATTTGCATCCTGATGAAACATATGAAAGACTTCAGTGTTTAATTCAAGATCAAACTGAAATATCTCCTGCTAATCAAATACTTTTATACAAATCTACATACCTTCTAACTGAAGTAGGATTAGATCTTCCTGGTAGGTCTTATAAGCCAACTGAAATGCATAAACCTATTTTGCTGTTTAGTAAAGAAAACAATAATGTTACTTTGGTAGCTGACGGTGAAGTACCCAATTTCCCAAAATTTCCAGATATGTCTCTACCAAAACTAACATCTGTAGACAGTGATGCAGGACTTGCTAAAACTGCATGTAGTGTAGGACATGTTTGTAAAAAGCGTGTTGAAAAATTGTCACAAAACAGTCAACTAATTAATAAATGTGTACAAGTATTTACAAAAATTGTAACGGAAAAACTGAAATCTGTATTGAGTAAGAGTGACCATTTACAAAGTGTGTTTAAAAGTACAAAATATCTTGTAGAGATTTCTGTACGAGGACACAAAAGTGTTAATAACATGATTGGCATCAAGAATATATCTACTGAATTGAAAGATGAGTTAGAAAAATTAAGTGATGAGTTAAACAATAGTTTAAGTTTGGCAATACAACAGTTACATCAGCGGTACGTCAAAGAAAGGACATTAACTAGAGAATGGCAATCAGCAACTAGATCATTTAAATGTCCAAATAAAAATAGGGCTCCCGCAAGAATAAAAACGCTAGTGGAAAGATTAAGGGATTCATGGCAACATTTGCTAAGAGATCGTGCTACACGTAGTCTAACATATAATGATGAACAATTCCACGTGTTAGAAATAATTAAGGTATGTTATGGTAATTATTAATTTGAATTTAAGAATTAAGATTTTAAGTTACTTGATTTTCTTTCTTAAATAGTTAATTGACTCAATTTTAAAATAGTTATCCGTAATTGTACTAAGTTTATTTGATTTAAAAAAATCATTTATTCATTTTGTTATGTTTTTCTAGATCACAGAGACTAGTCGTAGAGCTCGAACATTGCTAGATACAGATGTTCAGCCTGTAGTCATGCAGTTGGCTGATTGTATGGCAGATTGGTACAAAATGGCACAGACTGTCTACCTGCAGGCACAAATTTTGGACAAGGATTTTGATACATTTGAGCACCGTCTGCTTGGATTCATTGAGCGTGCAAATGACACAGACGCATCATTTCATGATGGTCTCGTTAATGTTGCTAAAGTAAAATTTACATCCAGTGGTGCCAAACATGCTGGTCGTATTAGTGCTCAAGATATTCAAGCGTTGAGAGCCAGTTTACGAGGTCTACGTGATATTGATGACCTTGTATCTGATATTAAGGGGAAAAATGAAATGCTCAAACATATAACTGAGCCTAGTAAATTATGCGACTGACTTATTGTTTTTGAATACTAAGTATATTGTAAATAACTTATTTATACAATGTTTTTAAATTTGTATTAAAAAATATTTTTATATAATCCAATTAATAAAATCATAATTGATAATATTGAAAATAGCTAATATATTCTATCTTCATGTATATAATAATAATAAAAAAAAATTAAATAAATCACATTCCACGTCTCACAGGCTTAGGGTGCACTTTAAGTTTGACTGGTTTGCATAAATCAACAATACATGGCTGTGTTGGAGGTAAGACATGTGCCAGAGCTCCTTCTGTTTCGGTCAGATCAAATGCTAAGCTCAGCTCAACAAAACATGCTTCTGACCATTCAGAACGGTGTGATATCAATGCATTTGTATCAAGTAGATAATATGATTCTAAAAAAAAAAAAAAAAAAAAATCATTAATATAATATTAAAATGAATACTACTACAGGAAGTGACATACCCAGGAATTTGTTTATTTATTTAGAGTAAGTTATTAGCATTTTAAAATTGTAAATTTCAATAATAATTTATTATACATAGTAATTTTTTTATTAGACTAAATGTTGATGGTATGAACACATTTATAAAATCAGATTTTACATCAAGTCATGAAAAGTATACTTGTTTTGTCAAATAAAAATTCTTACTTAATGTAAATTAATTTTTAAGATTATTAATTGTAATTACAATGGGTGGAGTATACAATAAAAATTCTATTGAATTTCACTTACCATTACTCAGATTTACCAGACGCAAATGATTTCTTGGTGGCATGATTAAATGAGTTTGTTGATCAGGATATTTAATTTTTAAACGCAATAAAGACAATGAATCTGTTTGTAAACTATATAACTCTGCATTTAATGGGATAGGAAGGATTAAACCTGCTGATAACTTATGGGTAGTATCTGGTCCACCCAGTGGACGATTAATAACAACCTTACACATTTTGATCTAAAATAAAATAAAATAAATTATAATTGTATATTGTCAGATAATTTAATATGTATAGGTTCTCACGTTGGTGTTTGGTTTTGGTGGTGGAGTAGGTTCAGAGCTTTGTAATATGGGTAAAAGTAATTTAGCCACAATTCCTGGTTTTGATTCTTCTAATTGAGATAATTCTTTAAAGACCACAGAAGTGAATGTCTCAAGTTGTAGATCATGTTCACTAATATATCTAAAGATATATTAAAATATTTTAAATACATGTGAAAAATCCCACAAAATTTTGATGTTTCAAATATAGTATTATATTTTTTACAATATTAAGTTATTCATAAAGATAAGTTATTACTAGGGCTCGGATTTTAAAGCACAATTAATAACAAAAAACGCATTTTTAATTTAAAAAAAAGTAAGAAAAAGCATGACCAAAAATTAGTTTAAACTAGGTAAAAAATTGAATAATGAATTTAAATTTAAATTTTAAAAAAAGTAACTGTATTTTGCTAGATTTTCAACTGAAACAATAATAATCTAATAACCATTTAGTCCGTTTCCAGTGTTTTCCATTTCTGATCAATTAAATTAAAACTTTAGCATAAAAAATATATTAAAATGTCACAGCTGGAATAATTGTAAAAAAAGCAAAAATTAAATGGTTTATTTTGTATCAGAATGACATGAAACAAATTTATGTATAAAAATTACATTTTCATATTATAAAAAAAAGAAATATATGTTTTAAAATCCGACTAGTTATTACCCATCAGTGTTCTTGACAACAAAGACAATTGTTTTTTTTTTAAAAAATTGCATTTAAGTAATATAAATTATAAATAACTAGAATTTATACTTTTTATAAAATGATTTTTTGGATAAAAAACATATATTATGTAATAATGTTGGATTTTAGAATAATAACAACTATTTAGATATTTTTTTCCTCAAGTCAACATCTCACTCATAAAATATATATATATACATATGTACCTATATCGCCTATTTAGTAGATATTGCCGGAAATTTTCGAATTATATATATATATTATTATTTATAACCTACTCATACACAAGGCTATAAGATTTTACTGCAAAGCATATGTATGTAGTCCGTGCAAGTGTGGCCTGACGGTTAACTGAGAAAAACGGATAATCTGGGTTTTACTGTACTACCAATGGGGTTTGTCTCCTCTCTCATGTCTTCATGTATATTTGTATTTTTTTTTATTTGTCATTCATATAATTTACTTATTGTTATATTATTAGTATAGAATTTTAATATTCCTTAAAATAAAATAAAAAATAATTTTATTATCTACTTACTTAATTGTGTCTTCTAACTGAGTTAAAAAATAATGACTTAGTGCTCTGGCCGATTGGTTTGTAGCATTTACAATATATACAAGAAGGAGTGCTATAACCTTTAATTTGAATTGTTTTATGCTAGCTAATTCTTGAACACTCAAGCCAACAAACAAGTACTGCATTCTAAAACATCAAACGATCAAAAATATTGATAAGATTAATTAATTTAGATTTACATACTTTAAAGTATTCTGTAACAACTGTGAAATATTTGTGCGCACATTATTTGCTTGATGAGTAGAAACAGCATTTGAATAAAATGTTTTATTATTATTGTTCAACACTTTATTCAATAACAGTTGACTATGCATATATAATGCACTAAGCTCTGCTGTACCATTGACAGACTGATCAAGTTGAGCCAATCTTATAAGATTATGATAGAAGGTTTCCAGCAAACTAATTTTCACTTTTGTGCTACCTTTGACTACAGATACTTGATTGATTAGTGATTCGAGAAGTTCAAGAGATTTAGGCGAATCTGACTCGGTTGATCTTAACTCAACTTGGCTTATTGATAAACGTCCACCTAGCTAAAAATATAATACAAACATATATTTTAAAATTTTTGTTACTTATTAGAAGAACAAAAATTAAACTAAACATTCAAAAACTAAACATTTAATAAAACCATGATGCTTCCAAATATTCATTTTAGTTTTTAAGCATATTACTATATTTTTTAATAGTTTAATGATATGTAAGTCCCAACATGTGTATTGTATACCATTAATGATATGTACTAAAAACAGATGATGTCTATGTATTAGTGTCTAGTAATGTTTGTATATTAATATTATTTTGTCTACGGCTTGAAAATTTTGATACTCTGGATTTAGTAACACTCAAATTGACTAGCAGTAAAAAAATAAAAGTTTTACATAAAAAAGAACCATTGAAACAATTCGTAGTAAAGAAACCAAATTTAAGCGTGATAAATGGGACAACATTTTCAGTGTCACATTTTAATATTATTTTCTGTATTATGAATAAATTTGGTTTCTAATTATAAATGGTAACCTGAATGGTTATTTTTCACAAAATATGTATGGATATGTACTGTCCTCTTAACAGTTACTAAAGAAATAAAATCATAGTTATTAAAATTTCAAATATTTTCTTACTTGCAAAGATGGAACTAAATGAGGCATAATATCTCTTAAGTAGCTATAGTGTTTAATGGTTTTATCCTCTAGTAAAGATATAATAGAATTGCACTTGGATGCCGCATTGAATACTAAAATCAATACACTTACATCTATTTTATGAGTCAAAGAAAAATTATATTATTTGTTTGATCAATATAAAAAAAATCTAAAGCAATAAATGTCATAATGACGTATAAATATTTAAGGATACACGATGGTTCTTCAACATTAGGTTCAGGTGTTTCAAACATAGGATGAATGGCCAATAATTCAGGTACTAATGCCAATGTTAATGTTGGATGTCTAAGACCCAAATTTTTCATACAATTCCATATAGATTTTTTGTCCTTAAAAAAATATATATTAATGAAGACAAATACTTATTATTATCAAAACTTTTATTTACCTCTGGGTATTTTTTTAAACTTTCAATTAATCTGTTAGTGCACATCATTAATCCTTCTTGATTTAATAGTTCAAACGATGCAAATATATTATGTAAGCCTTCACGCACAACGCTCGATGAGTCCTAGACATTTATAAAATTATAAAAATATAAAATTAAACATAAATAAAGTATATATACTTCAATCACTGCTAAAATAATCTCCACTTGATCATCACGGAGTCCAGACGCATATGAAAGTTTTACAAGACTTTCAATAGCTATTAAGCGTACTTCTTCAATTTCGTCATTAAACATATCTACTAAAAACTCCATTGCAATTACTGCAAATTCTGAATGTCTAGTTGCCAATGAACACATGGAACTTATTGTGGCTATACGTACCTCTGAATTTAAAAACTTGAAATATTAATAACAAATTTTTATTTTAAATAATATACTATTACCAAGAAATTCATCTTCCAAGCCATGAAGATAAGCGCCACTAGCACCTGTGCTAACTAAACTAACTTGCTGTGCATCCAGCATCTCTTGAGGAGTATCTTTAGTGCTTAATGCACTCATCATAGCTGTACCCTTTGCTAAACATTCCCAAACACGTTCAATAGAAGTTCGTTTTCTCTATAAAATGTAGTCACCATTGATTATATATTTAAATTATAAAAATATTTGAAAAACAAGTATTTACACGTAAATTAGACATTAATGTTTGATCCAGTGTTTTCAACAAAACATTTGTACTGACAGACAGAAAAGATCCAAGAAGTTTTGCAGCTTGAGTACGAATACGGTAACTTATATCAGTCATAAAATTACATATATTTTCAAATGCTTCATCAGACATTCGAGCCATTTCTTCACCATTACTACCTTTGATTCTTCTATTAAAGTAAATAATTAGTTTATACATTCAACAACTATATATTTTGAGTTACTTACTCTTCAGGATAATAATTTCCTAAAACTGAAATAACATTTAAAGCGGCTTCTCTCACCATTTCATTATCATCATTTATAACTGAACATACATCTAGATACACAGCAGGGTTTAACCTTATACCTCGGTCATGTAATCGAACCTAAGTATGATAATATTAAATTATTATATGAAAAGAAAAAACTATTTTAAACTATAAAGCGGTCCTGAAAAATCATAAAATCAATTTATCAAAATGTATGTAAGGGAAAAGAAACTCAAATTAATATTTTAACAAATTTGTTATGACTTATCATATTCAATTGGAATATCCTTTTTGAGACACTGAATAATGTTTAAAAATTTAAAAACTTATTTATCAAAGTATGACTTGCATAAACTTATGAAGTAATACTTGGGAGACGCTAACAAAAAACAAATAGTTTAATCATAAAGCTAACCAAGTAGTAGGACACTTGATAAAAAGGTACATGATGCCAATTAGCGTCATTTGGCATATGCAAACAGTGTTAAATGAGGTCATTCAGTGTCATTCACAGTGGATGTGTTGAATTTTATGTAATCAAAAGTTCCATGCATTCTATGAAGAAATCAAAATACTTAGGATAATTATTTTTTCTGATGAGCACAATTTAGAATTTGTATTTTACATCTTAATGTATTTTTTATATGCTAATTGTTACAGTAAAGTGTATAGTAGTTGAAGAAGGATATATTAAAGATATTCAAATACAAAAAATATGAATACCAAATGTATTATTAAACCTTTGTTTATTACCATTGTATTAAAAGCATTACTCCTTGTTTTTGCATTGTAATGTTGTGTATAACTTCCAATTAATTTAAGCATTTCAGAATGAATTTCCAAAGAATCTTGTGGAATTTTCACTGGCATCAATTCGCCTATCACCTCTAAACTCTCACATGTTATGTTTGGTCTATAATCTCCCAATGTCTATAAAAAGTATAAATACATATTTTTATTTCATAATATTTAATAATTAATAACTATGAAATAATATTGTACTTTTTTAGCATAATTAGTGAGTTTCAAATGAAGAGCCATATCATGGTTCATACGTTTTCCGAGTGCCAATAGTGTTTTGAGACCACTAGTTTTGATCTTCTGTGATTTAACTTCTTTCATTAAAATAAATATTTCTTCAACAATTTTGTACACGTTCTATAACAAAAAAATCTTTTACACTTAAATATATATTTTTTAAGCTACAATAGTAAATTAACGTACATCTTCACTAGTTTCGTCAGAAGACCCAATAGCTGATAAAACAGAAAATATTAAAATCTTGACCGTAGAATCTGATTGAAGTTTGAAATGTTCACTGAGTTTAGTTAAGATGTTAGAGATATCTGAATCCTAAAAATAAATTATACTTACATAAACTATAAAATACTTTAATGTAATAAATTAATTAAATAAACTATACTCTGTCTCATTATAAAAATAACCTCTGGTGGCTGGCTTCAGTCACTAAATCTCTAATATTTAAAAGTAGATAGACACAAAATATTATATTCTATGTGTCACTACCTAGTTACATTTGACAGTAAATTGTTTACCTGAAATTGAAGTTGTTCTAATATTTGCAGCAAAATTTGCACTATCTCATTTGGTGTTTTACGACCACTAATTGTGTTTACTAATGATAGGGTAGCACCAGTTGTTAGAGCTGACAATTTCACTAGACATTTCAATTTTTTTACTGGTGGTTGTTGCTCTAACTATGAAAAACAAAATGTTTGGAAATGTTGATGGATGTCATGTAATAACACTATGAACTATTAATAGTAATATTGCTTACCACTTGCGTACTATACTCAGCTAGTGCTCTTTTTTTTAAAACTGCCGCCATGATATTATGAATGTAATAAATAGTTATATTATATTATGAATGCATCAACTATTTAAGTATAAAGACATCAGCTTTTTTTACATAAAACTAACTCACTGTCCAGCGTCCACTGATCAGTGATCACTATTCACTATCAGGCATCAGCTATATTTAAGTCCGTGTTTTGTGCTTTTTTTCCAATACCGTAATGATAACGATAAACATATTATCATTCGAATACAGAAAATTCAGGTTTTTACCACTTACCACTGACTTACCATTTTATTAAATTGAAATGTATAGAGAAAATTGAATCTTTATATTTTAATATGTGAAAAATAAATGTCTGTAATTTGTTATTAATTCGTTAAGTGAGTAGTTTTAGTTAATCCTTCAATAAATCGTGAGTTGAGTTTAAGACTTCTTTGAAAAAATTAAAAGAAATTCAAAATGGCCGAATGTTGATATTTCAGTAATCCATACATATATATATAAGTATGCCTGCTGGAATAATATTTGTGTGTAGTGTGTGTGACTGTGTGTGTATTGGTTTGTGTTGATGTGCGTGTGTGTACTTTTCCTCCCTCGACCCTCTCTGTAATTGGTATCTGTTAGTCTATCTCTCTTTCATCTTTGATTCTATGAATCATTCGTTTCTCTTCTATTATTATTGTTTTTTTTAGATACAGTAAATCAATTGTATAGTACTTTGAAAAATTATTTCAATACGTATTTGTGTGAAAATAACTAGCATTCTATAAATTTCATAGTGCGAACGGTATGCGATATAGTGTCGTGTGTAGTAAGTGTTTAGTGGTTTCATAAATGACAACGCTAACTCATTCGTTGCCTGGTAAGAAAATATGTGGCCAAATAATAGTAATTTAAATTATATTTGCCGATAAATCTATCAACTTAATGAGCGATTGAGCGTTTAAAATTGGCCCCAAACCATCCCCTGTAAATAACCCATTCGAAATATAAAAAAAAATCAATATTATTAGTGATATTTTATTAACTTTATTCAAATTTTTATTTATGTAGTATACATAGTATTTTTATTATTCTGTTCCAGGCACAGACTTGAGCAAAGTCATACAAAAACGAAGAGCTGGCTCTATAGGGTAAGAATGAAATGTTTTCATTTTTAAGTTTCTCTTAACTATAATCTTAATTGCTTCGTAAACATTAGTAGCATACCATTAATTACATAAATATCATACTCTATATTAGGTATATACAATTTTATTGAACTTGTAAGTTCATTCATTTGTTGAAATATTTTTAAATAAACAAATACCTATGAAAATAAAAAAAAACTCAAGTTTAGAACAGTATATTTTTTGTTTAATACCTAACAGATTCCTAAATATAAAATGGTAAAATAAAATATACAATTGGTTTTATTGTACAAATTTAATTTTTGAACTTATAGAAGAGCCACAACTAAGATAATACTTTTTGTAAATTTACATAAATATATAGGTACATATATTAGTCAATACATTACAATTTTATTTTAATACAAATTGTCCATCTTTTAAATTATCTACTTCCAATACATCTAAGTTATTCCTTAATCAATTGACAATATCTTTTTCAATATTAATAATAGCCAAATTTGAAAAATAATCTTGCAGCATGCTCTTTTTTAGAAATTTTTTTCTCTTTGATGAAAGCATTTTTGTAATTATTATTATCCAATATAATTTATAATTGGGGAAGGTTTAGTCCGTACCTACTTCTCACCAGAGTTGTTACTATCCGAAATGTTGGTGACAGACAGAAAAAAAATACAATACATCATTGTAAAGCCAATACATTTTTCGCTCCTCTCAGAATCTAAAATGTCCTTAAAAAAGTACTATGTACCTATGTATTATTTTCTTAGTAATGTGATAAATATTATGAATAAATCAAAGTCTCGAATTTCCTTGAAGTGCTTTGTAAGCTACAAGCGTTGTGTAATTATTTTAAATTTAAATTCTAAAAAACGAAGAGTTCTTCTGCTGCAAAAACTGTTTAAATACAATGAATTAAATAAATCATTGTAGATATAAATATATATATAAATAATATTGTGCGAAAAAGACTGTCAATTTGAACTTTAAACGATTATCAAATAAAATTGTGTGCATGTCTTTTCGACATTTTTAAATTACTGTTAGAACAACTTTGTACCTATCATATTTTCTAACCTAAGATATTTAAATTGAAAATTAAATAAAAATAATATATAATTATAATCATTTGTAAATTATTTTGAATATAGATAATTAGACTGATCAAACAAAAAAAAAAACTAAATCATTTTGTAACATTATGATATTTGGTACTTTTCTGTTATCCCTACTACTGTGAGTCTCGATTACCTCGCCGATGCCGATTTAGATAAAATCAATAATAAATCATAAACATGAATATATATAATTATAAAAATACCTCATCGATACAGCTCATAATATTTTAATCGTACATAGACCTTTTTTATCATAATAACTTTTTATGAGCGTTTGAATATATAATTTTTATGATATTGTATATTTAGTAGTAATTTATCAAATTCAACAAGACATTAAAGCACTAAGCAGTCACCCACCTACCTACCCACCACCTACAAAAGTTATAGGGTATTTACCCCAGTAGCCGTACGTGTTCAGTGCCACTGAGCTAGGCATAGTCTACAACGCAACCTCTCCGCTCAGAATCGTTTTCGTATTCAATGATTTATCACGTTTGACGTATGATTTTGACGTTTTGTGATAATTTTGATGATTTTATGTCTTACCTATATTATAACTCTCCACTACTATAAATGGCAATTCATGTGTATTATGTATTAAAATATGTAACTATCGGGATAGTTCTTACTATAGTAGTCGAGTTAACAGAATTGAGTAGTCGTGGTAGTCGCGGCATTGAGCAGTAGTAGGAATAACAGAAAAGTACATGATATTTGAATACATTTTATTTTATTTTAACTACTTGGTTAGATATCAAAATACCTACTCCAAAGAATATTCTACACTGGAATATGAAATTAATAATAATGCAACTGTAAAAATCTTAAAAAACGATAAGTATATCAATTAAAATATAGTGAATAGTATAAATGTTTAATGCTGTTTTAGTGGTATACACGATTATTAAACATTTAGTACTTTTCTCTATGTTATATGTAGGTACAATTGATTCATTTTTGAAACATTTAAATTGTTATTACTTATTATACTTAATTTTTATTTTAAGTTTACTTTATTTCATTTTATACATTATAAATGCAATCATTAATTGTTGAGCTATAAATAATAGTTTATACTAATACCTACTTATTAAAAAAATTAAAAAAAAATTTAATTTTAATAAAGTTAGATAACATTACAAACAAATTTATTGACATATTCATCAAAATTAATTAAACATTAAATTATTTTTAACAGTAATTAACAAACAACAGTTCTGGATCAAATAACTTTTTATTTTACAGACTTATGAAAATACAAAATCTTTTTATAAGAGTTATTGCACATTTTTAACTAATGTTAATTGAGTATACGGTATAAACTAATAATAGTTCTATCAGACTAGTTATTGAATGTCTACATGTCACTTCATCATCATCAATGAATATAATTATGCCTTATGATTGTTGATTGAAATTTGAGTTAGTTATTCACGAGGTTATTCATAATATGTCATTACTAGATGAATAACCCAGCGTTGCCTGGGAAAAAATTTTGATTGGTTAACTCCTTTTGGGTATAATTTGTTGTGCATATGAAAAGAAAATCATATTAAATTTTAATTTTTAGCCATTCTGTGAGACTCGCTTATGGTTATGTGAACAGTATATTATCAGGTAGATCTGTGATAGATTGCGGACACAGCTAGGTGGGTGACAAAATAAAACTATATTACTATATTAGTATAACTTTGTAATTGAAAAAATGTTTATACAGTGTACCTAAAATAGTATTGAAGTCATAGTTGATCATGCCAAATGTTTAGAAACATTTAATATAATATTAATGTAGTTTGGGGGTTATTTTATTTTAATTTATTTCATTTTATTTTTACGGACAAATCGGCATTATTATACCTACTTTGTGAAATAATTTGTATAGTATAATATAACCTGCAACCAAAGGCAACCATTAATAAACAAAAAAAAGTTTCAATTTCCACCGTGAATCTTAAGATCTCTGTTTGACCACCTTTTTAAAATATGAATATCAGAAAATCCTTTCTTATTGCACATCTGGATCATTAAAGGAACCACTATTCCAAATATCAAGTACATATACATTTTGTATTTTAAAACTAATATTGTATATTTAAATTAGATGGCTTCACTGTTGTATTTTCACAACCCCTTATTTTCCCCTCTAGGGGTTGAATATCCAAAAATCCTTTCTTAGCAGATGCCTACACCATAATAGATATCTGTATGCCAAATTTCAGCCCGATCCGTCCAATGGTTTGAGCTGTGCGTTGATAGATAAGTCAGTCAGCTTACTGTTTTATATATACAGATAATAAATATTAAATTAAACAATTAGTAAATATTATATTAAATATACAAGAATATTCTATGTAAACATGAATCAAGTTCATGAAGGACATTACCCTACCAACTATATACCTCAACAATCCATAGACATCTGCCTAATTGGTATTAATATTTTAAAACATAAAATAAGAAAATGTTTTTCACATAGGTTGTGAGTTGTAACTTATATAATTTTAAGTTAATTTAGGATAGTGTTATTAATTTATAAGTTAAATTTGAATTTGTTCAATAAAATTATTTACAGAATTTGAATCATAAATATTCCAAACTTATAAAAAATATCATGATACCCATTTGTTTAAAATAAAATAACTTGTAACTATAATAATAAATTCAATAAAATATGAAATTATTAATATTTTAAACTTCATGTAGTTTTGATTTTATAAAAATAATTATTTCATATTGATGTTACATTCAGAAGAAACTCCAAAGATGGGAAAATGCCAGTCATCTATTTAAAATCAAAACGTAGCCTAAGGTTCTATAGAGCAATTACCTTCCTACCTACCAATTGTTATAATTGACATCACTACAGTTATTGCCTTCTCTTAGTTTCAATTTTGTTTCTGGTTAACAAACCCTATTATTACATGTGCAGTTCATAGTTGTTCACCATCATTCATTTTTTTTTTTTTTTTTGTAGATTATATATTCAAAAAACGAATTTACATTCTTCATTATAAGAAGAGTATATTATAGTATATATATTTAAGAATCATTGTAAAATGGCAATTGACATTATTGAATTTTGTATAGGTACTCAACTATATTATTACTTTATGTATAATGTATATTCTTAGGGGGGAAGTTGGTAACCACTTAACCACTATACTGAACAGTAGGTCTCAAATATAACTCGTCATTGAGCAAGTATAATGTACGGTAATGTATATGTTCAATTTGAATCCAATGATACATCATTGCATATGAATAATGGTTATGAAATGATGATTCGTTAGCTTATTTTATTTTTAAGTATATTTTATGATATATTTATATTGCTAATAAAATGATTTATTTTACTATTAGTAATTTGGTTTTTGAAAAGGCATTGTGTGTTGGAAATATATATATATGTTAACATTTTCAATTATGTTCCCACAAATAATATTTCTTAATTGCAACATTATAACTTAAATTGTTATTCTGCTTATTAAATATTTATTTTTAACCTTATTAATTAGCTAAAATTAAGAATATGCATTTGTATTTTCTACTTATTATTATTATTATTTGTAATGTAAAAATTTACATTTTGAGTATAATGTTAAACAAAAATGTTGTTAAAATTGAATTAAATGCTTGATATTTAATCAACCAAAATACATTAAAATATACCCAAGTTATTTGTGGAGCAATTATATTTTATTTATCCAATTCACTGCAAGTTATTTATTCACTATGCTACATAAAATAAAGTATTTATTATAATTTTTGTTTTTACTTTTTAATTTTTTTAATATGAATTTTGAGATCTATATGATCTAATTATTCAATTATACAATAATGCGAGCCAAGGTGTTTCCTAAGCTTGTACGGTTACCGGCAAATGAGAATATTATAAAATATAGGAATGTAATAGTACGTCTAGAGCAGTGAAAGGGTTAATATTATATTTAAGTATATAGTAAGATTTAATCAATATTGATGAGACTTCTATTTTTACTACTGTATAGGTACTAACATTTATTTTGTTGTATTCCATTAAAATTTTTCTTAATAGGCTAAAAAACATATTAAATTGCATCTACTCATCTATTATAAATACAGCATCTGCATTACATATAGTTATAACTAACAACTAATAAGTAATAATTATTAGGCAATAGCCTATGAGAAAATTAAATTTGACAATTCTCAATGTACATTGTTAGTTTTGATGGCAAACATGCAACATGACTTCTATACCTACCATATTTTGGATAACACAACACAAACATAATCTTATGTTGCTTAGTTGAATGTGTTTGTTTGGTAAACAATTGCGTTTCAGAAGTTTATTGTTTTAAAAAACAAACTGTTAAAAAACATAAATCTATGATGTATTATTCATTTTATGAACTGTATTCGATTGATATCCATTTTAGTTACATACCAAATAAGGAATATGAATTAAGTTGTATTATATAAGTATGATGTTATTGTAAATATGTTTTGATCTGAAACTAAATAGTGTAGTTGAATAGTACGATTAAATATATCTAGTTATTATTAGTTATTAACTATTTATGATAGAATTTATATAAATCAAAAATAAAAATATTAATTTATTGTTTATATTAATTACGAGTAGACTTAAACATTTTCTTAAAAGTATTTGTTTCTAAATAGAGCGATAAATGTCATTAGTTTGATAATTGTGTGTGTATTACTAATCAATTTCCTAATTTGTTTATTTTGTTGTGAACATATATTTGCAGTAAAAATGTTTCAACTAATATGGTCGTATTTATAAATCTACACTGTTACTCAAGTCTATCTTGAATCTTAATAATGTAGTGTACCTATACGGTGTCTTTATTGAAGATAACACATATTACAAAACAGGTACACTAATAGGCAATATCGCTTAATTATTGGGGTGGCTTATTATTATTTTAATTTTAAATATTTATATTTTCACTAAGGTCAGGCAAGGGGTCGGCAACTCAATTTTTTAAGCGTGTTATAATTATGTAAAATTTAAAAATGATTTTAAGTTTTTGCTTCAAACTACAGGATAGGTACTGCCATGCTAAATATGTATACCCTCGTGTATAGGTACCTGTATTACATTTTAAAGAAGAGGTATTATATCATTCATCACTTTCATAAAACAATTGTGCATACAAAAATATACTTATATATACACGTTCCACGTACTACATACCCCCATAATAATTTTTAAAAAGTATTTTATTATGAAGTTTTTATGATTACTTCGAGTCAGTATCATGTTAGAAAAATTTTTTTCTATTCAAATTTCTAAAAATACGATATTCTTTTTTGATTTTAAGTGAGATTTTAGATTCTGAGCGAAGCTATGAATTTATTTTTTTGTTTTATGGCCCGTAGCCCGTAGTTAGTAGTAGTAGGTACATTATATAAGAAGTCAAAACAATGTTTTGATTTTCAACTCAAGTTCTTTTCTTTGAAAAGTGAATTCAGTTGGTAAATTTGGGAGGTCAAAATTTAAAATTCCCAGTAGTTTTTAAAAGCGTTGGGAAAAACGGGGATTGTTGGACAAAATCGATTTTGGTTTTAGGTGTAACTCAAAAAAAAAAATACCAAATATACATGAAATATTGATATTAGCATTTTCTATCCACCATACAATTTTTGAAATATTTTGACTCATTTTGAGCTAATTATAGACGCACAAATTTTTATAATTTTATTAGTTTTCTTTGTTAATGGCGATAAAAAAAATATTCGCTTAGTTAAAAAACATGAAAATTTAATATAAAGATGGAAATTAAAAAAAAAATGAAGCCTAGATCCACAATAATTTTTTATGAGCGTCTAAAGTGAAGTCTAAAGTTATAATCACAATAATTTGCAGAAATTCATAAAATAATGTCTATTTATACCTAAGGTTTGAACAATTAATATAAGATTTTTCATAAGCTTGTCTACCTGAAAGTCAAATTACATTTTTGTGAGAGTTTGAAGTTAAAATTTTTAACACATTCGATATTCACTCAATTTCTCATGGATGATTTCCTTATACTGTAGTGCTAATGTCAGTATATAGTCTATTTAGAATAAGAGCACACCAGATTTACGTAGCAAAACCGGTTTTTACCATGGCCTCCTGGTGTCGTCTTATTCTGAATATAGTATAGTAATACTTACTACTTCGTATACTATTATTTTAGATCATTGAATTAAAATTTAACACACCGATTACAGTGACTTCTGGACATCTAATTTACAGCACAGCATTTCCCACTTGTCTGCTTTTTTATTTTTATAAAATAATAAATTTGAAATGTGGCTTAAATACAAAATACCATTTGTTCTCAAAATTATCATCGGTGTAAAACTCAACTTGGTAGGCTGGAACTCTCGTTAAGGTCTGGTTTACAAAATTGTTCAAATTTTTAGATTCTGAGTGGTATTGATTTTACAATGATGTGTGTATTTTTTTAATTTATTCTTGTGTCTGTACACGATAAGTAGTCGAAATAATGCTTCGATTTTAAACTTCAGTATCTTATTCGATGGGAAAGTGAATATTGGTGCATTGAGGAGAAGAAAATTCCCAACAGTTTTCAAAAGCACCAAGAAAAATGAAGGAAAAATGGGAATTTTTACTTAAAATCGATTTTGGCTTTTGGTGTAACTCTAAAACAAATGATCGTAAATACATGCAATTTTCACTGGTTGTTTATATTTGCATTTTCTATACACAATAGAATTTTCAAAATATTATGATTTGTTTTAAACTGTTAAGAAACATTTTCATTTTCCATTTTTTTTTAGTTTTTTTCTAAAAATATCAATAAAATTTTATTTGTTGGTTAAAAAAGCTTGAAAATTAATCATTAATTTATTAAGCTTATCGATCTCATAAAAGCATGCAACACGAATACAATGTGCAAAGTGAAGTTTGGCAACGGTACATCTGACAGTTTTGAGGTTAGCACAGGACTCAAACAAGGTGATGCCTTGTCGCCAGTCCTCTTTAACCTAGCGCTTGAGAAAGTGATCAGGTTAATGCCAATGCGACAAGGAATGTAGTTGTTATCAAATAGTACACTCCTTGCCTATGCAGATGATATAGTTATAATAGGCAGTACGCGACAAGATGTAGCGATAAGAACTAATGATTTGTTAAAAGCAGCGAAGCCAATGGGTCTAGAAGTAAATCAGGATAAAACCAAATATTTAGTCATGACTAGGGGAACAAGGGATATCTCGGACCTAGTAGTAGAAAACTATACC
>WHPZ01581007.1:0-34542 GCA_016617965.1 Macrosiphum rosae
ATTATTAAATAAGTATATGATAAGGGTATATAGGAACCAAAATCTAAAATAAAACTTCGGCATCTGCATGTTACACTTATGGAAGAACCTAGGTAAACCACCGCAGTGTAAAAGTTTATCAGGAACATACTATATTAATATGTGCTTGCCAGTGGTTGTTTTTAAAGTTACCCATTTTTGCTGGTCGAAACTTTTACCCCCTAGATTAAAAACTGAAATGACACTACTGACTGTAATAATAAAAAATATAGGCCTACCACCCACAGATAGATGCTTGAGATAGCGATCAGCGATAACATACCGATGGACGATGGTACTAAGAAAGTTATTATAGGTATTATATACGTATAGCGATCGCCAGTATTTTGATTTCTAAATCAATAATCTCTTAAATTGTCAAGTACTTATAGTCGAAAAATAAGAAATTATACTTCCCCTTATTTGTATATCAACACTACTGTGGAGTCAATTGATTAAATAATAAATATCCACTTATATTTAAAATATTTTATAACATAGTAAACTATTAATAGTGTCATCCTCTGTAATTACCGATTTAGAAATCAAAATACTGCTGACGGCCGAGGACCCGTTCTCGTTTTTATTACTAAAATTATAACCTAAGGAAATATAGGGAAACAGTTTTTACCAAGTTGTATAATTGCTGACAGCTCTCTGTTATTAAGAAAACTGATAGTTACGAAATATTCAAAGGGCGGTGTGACGACCCACCAGCCGCCCCTTGCCGCCGGTCCTGCACATCGTATCTGATTATAGTTAGTTTAAGCTCTTTGTAACAAATCATTGTGCGTAAATACCTGATATTATGATCAAAATCTTATTTTACCACTTTTAGTTGTATTGTTTTCAATCGACTTCATCATTGTCATGAATTTTCCTTCAACATCGAAAATCAAATTTATTACTACTTACAAGCGTTCTATAAAATTACCAGCATTAATAGTTTTATTGAAAACTTTATATAAAATACTATATGAAAAATTACAATTGACTATCTAGCTCGAAAAATAGTTAGCATTCGTTTGAATTTTAGATAATCTATCTGTACAATTTCTTTAATCCACCGATAATCTTTCGCAATCGTTTAACACGGATTTTTACTTCCTATATAGTATACGCAGTTATCGTAAGAAGTTAATATTGTTAATTTCTTGTTAACGGTAATAAAATGTTTGTTATAATTTCAAAATAATCCCACCTAGATAAATGAGTACATATATAGGTATTACTATGGATCGTTTAACATCTTATTATGGATCGTTTAACATTTTCTGTTAATTATAAATATTTCATAATTTATCGTAAGTAGATACATCCTTTTTGATAAAAATGTTGTGCTTATAGTTGTGCACTAGAAATACGTAATCTGAAATAATAAGTATTAAAATAAGTGAAAATAGAAAAAAATATTCGTTAATTTAATTTAGACTTAAAATTATTATTTGGCAGAAAGATAATATCGAACAAGCCTTACCCACTTTGAGGACAATATGTGTACTATATGGCCTACCGGACCGCGTGATGACCTACCGTATTGGCATTTTTAGTCAAAGTAAAAACCATAAAATTATATTATTTTATTATTATCAATTAATTAGTAATAAAAATATAAAAGAATACAGGATTAGATTTAATAATGTCAAAATCAGTTAAACAAAATATCAGTAAAAAATAAAAATGTATGAATATTGAATATTAAAATATATAAATATTATAAACCTACAGTAGTCAAAATTATTCAAAACATTTAATTATATTATCTCACTATGAAAAATGCTGAGCAATATCACTTAAAAATTCAAAAAATATATCTTACCGATTAATAGATTGGTACCCGTATATAATATAATTAATAATCGTCTCGGTAGGTCACATACTAAACAAAAACCCTTTCGGTCTAGTGCTCAGTAAATTTCTCATGTTGCTGGATATTTTTAGGTCAAAAATCGATGCTTGTCACTGGAGTATGTACTTTAAAGATCAATATTTTATACGCTCGCCTGTTTTATTGCAATAAATAATTAAGATAAACTTTGTTTTCGATTTCTTTTATTGAATTATTCATAGGTTAACAGTTAAAAATCTCTTTTTGACAAAAATATATAGGTCATAGATTTGAACAAAATTTGTTCGGTCGCCCATTGGTGCAATTTAAATTGAACAAGTGTTTGCCAAACAGAACGGTATGAGTGAGTTAGAGGAGGACCACTGGGGGGGGGTGGGCGGGCACGATAGCTTATCTTTAATGGATTTAACAATTTTTTACATTTTACAAGATTTTTATGTCGCATTTGATTGATACGCCCTTATCATATTATACTCAGATAAGGTGAGGTGAACAACCACTCTGTATAGCATACCTAAACTTAAAAAATGATTTTAAATACGAAAGAAATACCACCACTAACCATGATGATGGATGCGATTGGGCTACTGGATTTCTATCGTATTTATGTATTTTAAGTTGTTAGCCCCTTTAATAATTTTACCCAATTTCCACCGACATATTTTTGTCACTAATATTGCCTATATTAAATCCCTTAAAATTCAATCTTTCCCATACATTCTAGTTTAAATGTATTATTCATTAAGTCTGTACTAAAGTACCAAAAATGAGTAGTTAGAATTTGATTTAAATGCCGAGGAGGTTTGTTAAAAAATCGTTAGAAAAGTGTTATTTTCTACAATATTTTAAAGCATTTAAAATCGATTGGGTCTTTCAATATTAAATTTGTAAATCACAATTTTAAAAAAAGGTATGATTCAATTATTATTATTTCACAAATAATTGATAAGAATATTGTCTTATAGTATATTTAGTAGTATATTTTTTTTTGCAATTTGTATATATTTTTGCAAGCTTTATTATTGACTAAGATTAATGAATTATTTCTCTAAACCCTATAAAATAATAATCATTAATTTTCAGATTATTACTGTCGTAATAGGCAAAAGCTGTTTTGGAATATTTCTTCTTTTATCAGTGATACGTTTGAAACCTCTATAAGTTTCTATCTACCTTTGTTTTTTAAATAACAAATATTAGAATGTGCAAATTAATAACATAAATATATTTGAGACTGGAAAAAAAATTAGACATTCATCGGTTGTAAAAATAAACTCAATTTCTGCCCATAGATTGCAAGCATCAGATATGCCAATGTGTACCTCCTTATCTTAAACATATATACATATTTAAATTATAAACATAATATTGCAGACGAAAAGACACCACACAGAATTGCACAGGAAACACACAGTGGCCAGTGAACACCGATGTGTGCAATGGGTTCCCCAGGTGGACGTGGTCAACGACAGTCTGGACACAGCCTTACTGTCTGTTTATAGTCATTCAGGGCTGACGTTCCCTAGGACCAACGAAGTGTGCATGCAAAAAGAAACCTTTATACTGTGTTTGAAGTAAGAAAATAACCATAAAATATATTATATTATATCATGTAAATATGTAAAAATAATCCAGAGAGCGCATTTTAACTTTAGGCATACAAAGTAAGAAAAATGATACCGAAAAAATTATTTTTTAATGAAATATTTTAAAAATTACTAAATTAACAGTTTTATTCAACCTCTATTTTTTGATGTATGAATGCTGTGATTATAAGGCAATATTAAAACTTATATATTATATTAATTATATATAACCTATATTAATTTACATAACATACTGCTAAAATTATATGGTTTCAGGAACGGTATATTATACAATATGGTATGTTTAAGATAAATACATAAATAATTCAGAAATTTACTATAATAGAATAGCACATATTTCACAACCCAGAGACGAGCAAAATGTTAACAGATGTAGATAAAATAACTTTTATATTTACCTATTCATTATTCAACTAATACATTAAATTATAATTTTATATGTACCTACTAACATGTTTAAAATTCTGATGAAAGTTTAATTAATTTAATTTATACATTATAAGATATTTAACTGTAGTATCTTTTCTGTCAATACTAAATATGGAAACACGTAAAACCCTACACATAACACATAACACACAAAATATAACACATTAAACAAATTATAGAAAAAAAGAAAACAATGTACCTACTTTGTGCATGACTAAAAGTGATCTGTTAAGTCAGTTTTATCAATGTTGAAGGTTTCCAAAATGAATGATTATATTATACAACTGATAAATACATTTTGGGTTGAAGGAAACAATTGAATAATATTCGATCAGATCATAAAGTGGAAAAGCTGTTCAGAAATCATCCACTGAAAATGGGCGGACTGATCGGTGAACGAAAAGATATCAATAGTATTAAACTTGGATTAGTTGGCAGTCATATTTCACAAACTAACCATGGATATTCAAGAAAAGAAGATGGTACTTTTTACAATTATTAAAATACAATAAGGTTAGTGTAATACTAAAAACGATAATATCACAGAATATCTAATAACCAAAAAACATTGACATTTTCAAATAAGTATTAGAAAGGATCTTTTCAACTTATTCATTGTTGACCAAAATTATACTAAGAAATAACTAACACTGTTAATATATATATATATATAATTCTATATCTGAAATGTAGTATCAATTACATAATAATATGACATTTATAGTTTAAAATAAATAGTAATACATTAAATTTGGAGATTACAAACATATATTTAAGTATACTCCAATACATATAATCATTTTTTTTTAAATAAATACAATATACAATTTGTTACTGAAAACAATTTAATAAGTATATTGTTAATATTATTATATAATTCAATTTTTCATTGGTTTTATCTATGGCGTTAAAATATAATCATAATATTATAAATATTCATATATGTAATTTCTAAATAAAATAGATAAAAATAAATATTAAACACAATGTCTGTATTTATATAAAATAGATATTGAATAATTAATTTAGTAGCTATAGTGGCAGAGCTTAGTAAATACAATATTACTCTGCAATAAAAATAAACTTACACATTGTAAAATATCAATCATCCAGTCATAAGGACGGCAAGAGAAGTTTAGGATGATAAAATATTCAATAAATAATTTGATTTTGACTAAATTGTTTTTAAATATATTATCTGATGTAACATAAAAAAAAAATAATAATTAAAACAGATGAGGTAGGTAACATTATAAACATATTGGATGATTGATATTATATATTTTTAAGTATGAAAAAGGAAAAATATTTTTTATTATACAATAAAATTTGATTAAATTGTTTATGAATCTAGTATTTAAAATTTCATCTGGCTATTATACTGAAGATTACTAATCTTTAGTACAAAAAAACTTGTACATACATGCTATGATTGAATTTTCAGTATTTGTATAATGCATATTTTATTAAGTATAACACAAAACAATAATAAAAATCCAACAATTGAATCAATGTATGCACAATGAATTATTAACTATAACTGGAGAGTAGAAAAAAGGAACATGTAGCAGGTACTAAGCATTTAGTGTTTGTTTTATATAACTAGATAGGTATTATCTAGGTATTCTCATATTAAATTAATTTTTAAAATATTATGATGGAATAAAATTATTTGTTTAAACATATGCATAAAATTTAAGTTAAACAACAACACTTTTGATAATAAATACAGTTTAAATCTATTAAAATTACATCAGTTAGCTCAATTGAAATCAATTTGTACATATTATATCCATACATGATATTGGTTAGTAAAACTTGACAATTAAGCTACCATTTATAACATTAATATTATCAATTCATTATAAATGGCTTTTACTGTAGATGTTTTCAATACTAAACTATATAATTGGCCTGACTTTATTTACTCAACCAGGATTGTCAGTGAATACAATGATAAAAATAAACAGCATTTTAAAACTTAAATGAGTAACACTTATTATAATCACCTAAAATAATTGATTTTAAAACTTATAAATATATATTATTATATACATATTGTATTTTATAAATTTAAAATACTAATTTTGACATTTATACGCTAGACAGGGCAATAATAAAATTTTCATCACGAATTAAGAATAATTATTTAATTTTACTTTCCTTGAGATTTTAAATATTAAATCGCAGTTAACACGAAAAGAGCATAAAATTTAAATTATAGTTGTACGTATATAGTTTATTCCACGAGAGAATAATCAGTCCTCTGAGCGATTCTCGTCAGGGTCGCGCATCCCTCACCAACTTTCCTGTGTTAATGTGATTACGTGGTTCTCGATAGGCCAATTGAATCATTCGTGATGCGCAAAAAGTGATTATTCTCTCATGGAATATACTATATTTTCAACCTACATATTCTTCAAAAACTCGCTTTATTATCGGATACATGAAATTTTACACTGTTACACATAACTTTAACAATAATAAATTGATATTACTATATAGTTTAAAGTATTTAAGATTTCTTAGCACATTCAAATTATGAACGGATAAAATTTGATCATTAAAATATAATATTTGACGTATGAATTATTGTTAAAAATAAAATTTAGAATTATTTAGTTCAATATTTTTACTTGCGCTTACAATAATATTTAATTATACATAAAATATTACTCATCAGGTAATGATTACATGAAAAATGAAATAAAAATGTGGTATTCATTTATTCTTAATTCGTGAGACGTATAAATATTAAATAAATATTATTTTAAATGGTAAAAAAAAAAATGTATCAAGTCTATTTGAATTCAATTTATGACTAAAAATACTAAAAATATTTTCATGAAAGCAAACAATTTAAACCATATATAGTATAATTTCTAAAACCTTTAAACTAAATTATATTTTTCACATATATCTGTATAAATAGTAACCTCATATACAACTTTAATAATGTAATAATATTTGATACAAATATCTATAGATTAGAAGTACTTGTAAAACTGATATAAACTAATATACAGATAAAGCAATTTGTAACATAACACCAATAAATTAGTAACTTTAATATAATTATATTGTCATCAAAACAATCATTAAATGACAAGTAAATCCTAGAATTTTAAATACTTTAATGATAAAATTTTTATTCTACTTAGCATGATAAACATTATTTCAGTAATATTCATTTTTATATTTCTTTCAAAAATTGAGAATGAAACTCATATTTAAGAATATTTTAAGTGAGCATACTATAGTGTACTATAGGAGAAAAAAATAAAGCTTAAAATCATTATTTTAAAATAGGTTTTTAAATATTTGTGGTTTTAATATCCATATCATTTAGACCAATTTTTTTCTAACTATTTAATCGGTATATTTATAAATTAATTAATTAAGATGTAATGGCATTTTTAAAAAAAGCAAAATTGAATTGCTTAGTTTAGACTTAATACTTTCTAAAATAATTGGGAATTGCAGCATGAAAAGCTATTTAAGTATTTTAAATGTAAAACGTTAAGCCTAGTGTTTTATAAAATCTAAAACATTTATTTTGGGTTATGGCATAGGAAATATATATTATATTATAAGCATTATAATTGTTACCTACACAAATTGTATTATATATATATATATATATAATTGTTTTTTTTAATGACTAAGATTTACACTCAAAATAAAGTTAAGTATATTAATTTCATACATATCTTGAAGAATTTTTTTTTTATGAATGTCATTTAATTTATAGAGGAGGTTATACAGAAATTTTAAAGGACAATATTTTCAAAATATTTTTATTCAGATCACATTCAGAGCTAAGCATATTAATTTAAGATAGGATAATATAATCTATATGCCATGGCTCTTATTAGATTAAGTTGGTTACTGTGACTATTTGTAAATATGATTACTCAATATAAATACTATGTACTTATAAATATTACATTTTAAGTAATATTTTGCACATAAAAATAAATAAATGTCACTATATACTAATTAATAAGTACATAGCATTAATTAAGTTATAAAAAAGGAATGTCTAAACCCATAATATTAACAAGAATTAAATCAAATAGGAATATTAAATATTTGTTTAATTTATAAGTCTATTATTTATAATGTTGTTATATTTAATTAAATCATAATATAGAAAAATCATTTATGTAAGACTCATTACAAAATCTCTATGATTATACCATTCAAACTTTTCTAGTAGAAAGATAGAAATGAATAATATATTTGAATTGAAGATCAGATCTTTAACTTAAAAATAAACATTAATTATTAAGTGTTCTTTTAAACAATTTTTCCAATAAATTAATTTCAAAATTTTAAATACAAATAAAGTAAATGATTTTAAACATACTTAATCTACATTGTATAGATTACGTACCTTAGTTCTCAACCGGTGTGTGGTATGTATAGTACTGTTTGAGTGTTATTAGTGAAAAAAAGGTTGAGAACTTACAACTTTATCATTAAGATATCAACTATTTGATTTAATTGTAATTAAAACAAATATATATTTATTTATTTTTTTATAGACTTTCAAGGAACTCATATACTAATCAACTTATTATAAATTATGTAAATAATAGCTTAGACAAAAAAAAAATATGTAATTTAAGAAATTTTAATTATATTATGTATAGCTGTTCGGAATATTTTTAATACTTGAATAACATTTTGGAAATACGCTATTTAAAATTCAGTCTTTTCTTTGTCCGAAATATTATAAATATATATGAATGCATATAGTTTAATTTAAATTTTTAATTTAGGTCATCATATGGGTTAAAACAAATTTTTAAATACCACTTATAATAACTATTATAATTTCTTATCTTAAATTATTATTTTTTTTTTTGATTAAAATTCTAACTTATACTTTTAATATTAATTTAATATTTAAGATACTATATATATATATATGTTAGTTATATAATGCTCTAAGATCAACTTTGTATTTTATGCAAACCTGTATCACCATAGCTGAAATTAAAATATCATTGTGAAACTTAAGTTAATCTGATATTTGAGAATAACTATTATTGAAGTATCTATTTCCAAATGTAACTTGAACGGGTAATTATGCATTATCTGTGGATTTCTCAAACTGTTTCCAAGTGTCAGGCATTATGTAATCATGAAGAACTATTACATTGTATTAAATTTGACGATATAACACAATTTTTGGATGAATTATTAATTCTCAATCTGGAAAAGGGAAGCAAAATAGTCGCTATAGTTTAATATTTCATGGCTTATAAGTGTACCTGAAGGGGTGCACTGAATGTTAGTTAGTGTTAGTACTAGTATTAGTATTACTACAAGCATTATTTGTAGCTTTTTTTCGTACTTGTCTTTTGCGATCAGCATAAATTAAACACTTCATTTGTGCTTTATTTTCAGCAGCGTTTAAGCTATCCTCACTATCATCGTGACTATTATCCGGAAACATACTTGTATCAAAATCACTGTCTTGATCTTCTTCAGACTCCCAATGTTGCCACTGCCTGTAATTTAAATAATAATAATGTTTGATGTTAGTTAAAAATAAAATTATAAATAAAATTATTGATGCATAGGTTAGATTTTAAATATTCGTTAGTAGGCATATTTAAATTTATTACAACGAAAATATTCACGCAATTTCTGAAATTTTTTAATTTAATATTTGAATTAAATATCATGATGAGCTGTAATTGGTTAACTCATAATGAATAATTAATAACCTATAATTATTGTAAAATAAAAACACATGATGATTTAAAAATAATATTAAAGAACTAAAATCTGAAAAAATAAGCTATACTTTAAAGTTTAAATGAATTATTTCTAATAATTAAATAAAATAAATAAACTAGAGGTAATAATTTATATTATCTTACTTCATTTCTGGACGCATTGAAACTTGCTTCCTTTCGAATTGATCATGCCTATCACTTTTTTTCCAGAAATAATAAAAATGAACCAACTCTGCTACTGATCTAGTTTTAACCTTCAATTATATATAATAATTAATTTGTAATATAAATATAATTGTACGCTATTATTTAATATTATAAAATATCATTAAGAGGACGCCACACCCACATGTGTTGTCTCCGTCTTACAAATGTACAACATAGCAAAAACTGTTTTGCAAGGGACAACTGTTCTCACACCATATTTGTTGCAGAACTACCAAATTTTCACAACACGTAAAGAAGATCGTTATCTGTGTAACAGTGTGCCTATATTTTAGATAACGTAAATACAATGTAAGTTATTTGCTTCTAAACATTTTGTTTTTTCATTTGCTTATAAAAAATAATTGGTTGATGCTGTGTTGTAAAAATTTGGTAGTTCTACAACAAATATGGTGCGAGAATAGTTGTCCCGCGCAAAACAGTTTTTGCAATGTTGTACATTTGTAAGACGGAGACAACACAGCGGGTGTTACTCAGTAACACTCTTAAGGGGATTCGATACCGTGATTTTCTGTTTTGGTCTAACACATGCTCGACATAGTATTTTAGACGTGTTTTTTGACAATTATACCAATTGATCTAGTGAAGCGATAAGAATTCTGAAAACAGATTTGAATTTGTCGTCAAGTCTACTTGAAATCGACTTTCCCACATTTTTGATATTATCCCTCAAATTTTTTAAAATGTCATATTCAAAAACAGTATTTAAAAATTCTGGTATTTCAATTTTTGGAGAAGTTAAAATCAAAAAATTAAAAAAATGTGGGAAAGTCGATTTCAAGTAGACTTGACAACAAATTCAAATCTGTTTTCAGAAATCCTATCGCTTCAATAGATCAATTGGAATGTTTGGCAAAAAACACGTCTAAAATACTATGTTGAGCGTGTGTTAGACAAAAACAGAAAATCACGGTATCGAATCTCCTTAAGTATTATACACATACTTATCATATTATAAAATATGGTTACCATGCAAATACATTTTGAACAGCGGCGAAGACGCATAGGAGACAAAGAGACAACAACTCCCCATATAAAAATTAGAAGATGGGACAAATAAACAATTATTATTTTGTTTTATAAAATATTTAAAAATGTGAATTTTATTTTATATTATAAATATAATATGATGTATGTTTCAGTATTTATTAAAATCGGTTTTTTGTTGTACAGTTATAGAATTCTTAAAATATATTAGAAGCGTGCGATACGGGTCATTCCAAATATGGTATTATACTATTATATCTAAATCTAATAGACATTGCAACGTCTCGCAAATATGGATACAAGGGGAATGCTAATCATGTGAGTGGGGTTTACTATGTAAGCTATGAGACAAGTCTCGCCGTTCGTAATTACCTCAGTCAGTCATATTACACGCTATCATGATAGGTACATCGTACGTATTTCTTAATACTTATTGTTTTATATTGTAATTAGTCCTCATGGGCTCATGATTTAATTAATGCCATTTTTAACGATGGAATTATTAACTACCTACTCATACGAAAAAAAAAATGTGTACATTTGGATTTTTTATTATATTAAATTATCATTTTAAAGAAGTTGTAATGTTTTTAATTTTTTTAATATAATATTTCAGTTTGTTTTTAGTTTTTGAAATTTATTTCTTACCATATAGATAAAATAAAAACGGAGGGGGGGTATTTTGGCATATAAGTGCCATTTTATTTTTTTGCAGGTCTCCCCAACCAAAAACCTCACTACTGATTTTGAATAATAATCGTTCAAAATGAGTAAATCAGTAAAAACCTGTTTGATGGTCTTAGTTTGGAGATTACATTATTGAAATAAAAACGATTTTTAAATTGCAAAATACCTCTTTTTGTATGGCATGGAAATTCTTTCCGCTTATCAGTAATCCCATCTCAAACTTCAATGTTTCATCTTCTGACCAGACACTTAGTGATTTCTCCAAAGGTACTACATTTAATGACATTCTTCTAAGAGCTTCGGCTACATCATGACCACATTGAACTAACAAGTAAAGAGCCTGCCAATAAAAACATAAATTAGCTTATAATGAAAATATAAATATTATGAGTTATTTAGTTATTACGAAGTCTGAATTTGTATGCACTAAATATAAAAAGCTTAAAATAATATGCACTTATATATTGAACACCTTAAAATATGTGCATAAAAATATAATAGCTGTTATGACCTTTTAAAAAATATTGTATCCTGCTGTTTAATTGATATTCAATTAAGTAATCTTAATTTAATTAATGCAAATTAAACAATATTAAATTATCATATTTTTGTGTGTATCAGTCTTTTTTAGTAACAATATTTTTAAAAAAAACTCGTTTATTACTAACAAAAACAAAAAAATTAAAATATTGAGTTATTACACTTTTTAATTCAACAAAAAAGTATAACAATAATAAAGAAGCAATAAAATAAAATAACTTATATAAAAACTATATTATTAATGTAAATGATACTAAAAAATAATGTCCATCAATATACAGATTTATAAATGATGAATTTGTATATTTATCATTTGTTTTCAAATATTTAATTTAACAAATACAATGCATGAAGATAAAAATTAATTTTCTACAATATATCCTTCAAATATAATAAATTATTTATTAATTTATTCACTATAAACATTGTTGGGTTTTGGAAGTTTAAGGAACTAAAATAGAAGCAATGTGCACAACAAATTTAAAATATACACACAACAATGCTATATAATATATTGTAAATATTTTTTTTATTAAACAAACAAATCATTTTCAAAATTCTAAAAATGTATAAATGTATTATACAGGGTCCGGCAAAAAAACCTCTCGTATAATATATAATATGTAATAATAATATGGGAGGTTTTTTTGCCGGACCCTGTATAACATTATAGTTTGTTAAACTTGTTGCCATTGGTGATGTTAATAATTTAAATGAAAAAATATTATCTACGTCAGGGTTGCAAAATATTGAAAACACCAGTCTAAAATATTTTTAACGAGTGGATTTATTTCAAAAATTTTTTATTATGAATGAAATATTTTTTTTGTTTTGTTTTAAGCATTTTTTATTAAAAATTCTCAAAATGAATGAACATTAAATTGTTTTATATTTTTTTTTAGCGGTTTGTGAAAATCACAGATAAATAAAAATAAAAATACATATATATATCAATTGTAGTATATCTTTGGTACTGAGATTGTAATAGAATATAAAATACAATGGTATCTAATATCTATTTAATACTTTTAAAAAATGTGTGTGTCATGTGAAGTGAAACTTTTTGAGCAGTTTTATCGAGAAAAAAAAGAAAAATTTCTGTTTTTAGAAAAACATAAATATTATATGTGAACATTACATACGACCATTACATTATTATTTTATTCATAGGTACCTGCAGCAAGAAGTTTCACTTCGAAACTATGAAAATGCATACAAAATTAAAGTTGGTAATTAAATTTTCACACGCAAATGTATTACATACTAAAGGTTTTATTAATTTTTTATTAAGAAATGCATAATCTGTACTATTTAGCACAATAAGTGTGTGTGGTAACAGAACAAAAATACTATGAAAATAGGAATAAGAAACCACCCATTAGTGCCTTTATCAGAGTGAACAATATGATGTCTTGCCAATTATCCCCAATATCACATTTAGAAATTAATTTTGAAGCTTACAGTGAATGCTTATTGCAATTTTATTTATTTTTTGGTAAAGTGAAACTTATGCATAAGTGGCATAACATATATTTTGTATTCAAAAATTTGTCATCAATATCAAAAAACATAATTGCAGAACTGTAGATCAGTGATATCATGTTGTATGATAATAATGATGATTTATTGATACAAAATAAAACTAATAATCAGCCATCAAATAATGGAATATTTTCTATCATATACTTAAAATAATTACTTTTTCATTATCCCGAATACCAACAACTTTAGATTTTGGCTTTAATGCCTTTGTAATTTGCTGGATTTTTGTCAAATAATCTTCAATTAAATCTTCCCCCAATACATTTGGATCCCATAACAGTTCATCATTATTTTCATAAGGCATTACATCACCATATGTCGATAGCCCATCTGTTACTAGAGCTTGAAAATTTACTCCAACATTAACGCTCTAAAAATACAACATTCGTTATAAAATACATAAAATTATTAATAAAAACATTTTCAACTTTATCTTACCTTCCAGTGAAGTTCCCAATGAGGCCTATAGTCTTCATCTTCATCTTCACTTTGTACTTGATCTGAAAAAAAAAATAAGTTAAATTATAACCATCTTAAACAAGTGAGACTAATATTTACAAGACAAAAACAGTGCATGGGTACTTAAATGTAATTCAATCATTATTCGGTTTTAAAAATGATTAGCTTCTACAGCAGTAAAACACTTATAACAGACTATTAAGCATTTCATTATTTTTAACTACAATCCTTATACATACATAGTACATTTATAATATTTAATACGTTTTGTAAAATGAATTATAAATAATTAAATTCAATAATTTATAATCAGTTAGATAGCAGTTTAATATATACACTTTTCTCCTAAATTAATAAGTAACTAAGGGCCTGTTGTATCGTCTACGATTAAACTATGATTAAGCTTAATCAGCTGATAACAGATATTTAAACGGGCAAATACGGCCGATTAAACTCTGATTAACTTTAATCATAGACGGTAAAACTGGCCCTTAGAATCTAAACTATTCATAATTTAACTCACCAAGTTCTGCCATATATAAGTCTAATAGTTTAGATGCTTCATCACATTCTTTACCATCCTTGACACTTTCATTTTCCTAAAACAAACAAAACAATCTGGTAACACAAGATTTTTGTTTTCAAATTGTCAAGAAAATATCATATGATATTTCCTAAATTTTGGAAACATGAAGTATAGATTATAATATATAGATTGTATTTATTAAAAAACAAAAATTGAATTTTATAAAAAAAATACTTTAAATTATTATTATTAAGATTGTTACCGAAATATAATTTTTTTTCTGAATAATTATGATGTGAATGGCTTAGCTATATTTGTACACCAAGAAAATATTCATATATAATATGACTGGGGATTTACTTTTTGCCCACTTATATTCTCTCGGCAGACAGACAAAGGATATAGAGTACAAATAAAAATGGATACATTTTTATTGAGACTATAATAAATTAATATAATATAAAAATAGTGTCTGTCATATACTATGGTTTTATTAACATTTAATACTTTTATTAAAACTAAATCACCTTTGATGTTTCTTCTGACATTTTATTTGATGAATCGCCCGTGTTTTCTTCTACTAATCTTCGCCTATCAGTTGGTTTTAATTTTTTCTCTGAAAATAAAATTGTTTAATTGTAAATAATATTTTTAAATTATTAAAATGTATTTGAAGAAACACATTTTTATTATTATTAGTACCCGGAATTATAAGAATCTTTATATTTCTATTTATTAGTTTAAAAAGTAGCTAAGTATGACATACATTTCAATCGTAGCCTAACGAGTTAGTGTGAAAATTTTGATTTGGCATATTCGTAACATTTTTAATTCATATGCATATTTTAGCATTTTGAAAAAATTTAATGTCTATTAATTGAAGAAAAAAATATTATTGCATTTGTACTATTACCTAACTTATGATATAGTCACATTCAAATTAAATGTTTTAATTAATTTTTATCCATATATTGACTGTTCATTGTTGACCTTTTGGCTAATTAATTAACTCAATTAATAATTATTTTTCAATATAACTTGCTATAATAAGATAAAGTATTCTGGGTATATTTACCACAGTAAACAAATTACATATTTCATACATTTTTAATGCATATAATTCCAGGTCCTAATTATTGTGAAATTTTATCAGTACTTAAGAGTACTTATCAGATTTTGGTTCATTCTAATACCTTCTTCAAAATAAAATATAACAAAGTCTATGTTATTGAAAAGTATACAAGCCAAATTATTGGTAGGTATGGATTATCAAACTACATTATTTAATATTTTGGTCTTACCTGCGACACCATCCGATGAAGTTGATAGCTTTTTCTAACATAAAATAATAATTATTATACAAAAAAAAAAATTATAAATTTTATCAAAAATTATGATTTTACCTTTCTTTTTTTATCTTTACTTTTCTTTGACGAGCTCTTCTTCTTCTTCTTCTTCTTTTTTTTTGTACTGGTTTCCGGGGGAGCAGTTGTTTTTGAATATCCATACATAACCATAAGTTCATGAATCGGCATGCTACTTTCCTATAAAAAAAAAAAAAAGATAAATAATAATCATGTAACAAATATTATAATATAATACAATTATATTATGTTATAGAATTATACTATAAGTTTTTTACTTCTTCTAAGAATCGTATTTCTCTTAAAGGATCCTCCAATTCTGGAAGTGCTTCTTCTTCTTCCATCGTTGTTTCATCATCAGCTTCATCTACTTGTTCATAATCTTTGTCTTTACTTAAATCATCAACAGGTAGTGGCTCATCATCTTCTATTATATCAATATTACCATCTACAAAAAATATAGGTATGAACATGCAATGTTTAAAATTAAATTTATTATTTATAACTCAATTAATTACTTATTGGTTGAGATTCTTCAAGTTTAGCGACAACCTATAAAATGGAACATTTATTAATATGGATATTAAGTTATTGTGTACGATCTACAATAATTAAACTAAATGCTTATTGATGATTTACATTACCTAACTAAAGTAATAAACTAAAATAAAAAATGCTTTTCTACAATGATATTTATAAGGATATTATTCTTATATAGATAATTGAAGCTTGTTCAATAATTAAAAAAAATCTTTTAGTTCATGTCAATTGTCAGTTTAAAACTTTTTTAAAATATTGAATGATTCTATTTTGAATGTTATTAAGGTTAAAAAAAACAAGTGCTCTTTTGTCATATTAATAAACAATGCAAGAACATATTATTACGAATATAATATCAATAAAATTATCATAATTATAGGAAACCTATACATATTACATGCATTTAATACATTTATGGAAAATATCTAACATAAGTTGTATACCTACTTGATATTTAAGTATAATAAAAAAAATTGTTATTGGAGTGAAAAAACAAACACTAAACACCGGGGTTTTATTCACTCGTATTGCTGTGACCATCAGGCATCAACCAAAACGATCACACAGAGACCTGTTGAAAATCACAACCAGCATTGATGGGTGAAGTAGACCGTAGTATCTATTCCCACAAAAAACATATCGACCGGAGAACCAGATCCGACTCGGCGCACACAGATAGGTACCTACATCATGTTTCTATATTTTCTTCTACTTCATATTGTAACCAGGTCCTCGCAACCGTTGTGTCCTCTAACCACCGTACACACTCTTACCTACAGGGGTGATGGTAATTGGCGAGAGTGTACCATTCCCTCAGCTCCGGGATTGGAGATGGCAAACGAATAAACGACCGTAACTGAACAATTGCAGAACGCTGCCCACCCACCCCCATCATCGCAGCCCTGGTTGTGGTAGATTATTAATTGTTTACAATAATATTTATTGTTTACCTCCTCGTCGTCGGCCATGGCGGTTCGGGCAGATGTGCAAGCCGTTGGATCAGGATTGCGTCAGCCGCGGCGGTATCCCCGTTCGAGGGCGTAAACAAACAAACGGCGGCCAACTAACAACCGTGGTCGCGGGACGTCATTGCGGCGGCGGCGACTTCTGCTTGGCGCTTGTGCACTGCGTAATGGTTACCAATATAATGAGCGGCGTCGGTCGTCGAGTGTCTGACAATGTCGACTGGCGAGTGGCGGTTGGCGCGCTGTTGTCCGGGCAAGCGAATATCGTACTGCGGAGTAGTTAGTTTGCTTGTTTGTCGTCGTCGTCGAATGGCGGTCAAAACGCTAGGGTGATAACGCGGCGGCGGCGGTAGACGAGTGGGTGATAACGTCATCCGGTCGTCAGCGTCCTTGTTGTTGATGTTGTTGTTGTCGCCATCGTCGTTGTCGTATACTCGTATGCGTTTTCCCCTCCACCGCGGAGAAATTATTGTTATCGAACACCCGCCGCATTGACGGCTGGTTGGGTCGGGAACAGCCGATCCTTCGCCGCCGGTGGTTCCCAAAATCTCGGCCAACGACCGTGAACAGTAATATTGTATCATGATAATAATAATAATAATAATATAAACAAGATATTACTTAATATTATATTCAGCTGTAGTACAGCTGTTGTAGTAGTGCACTAGTGCTGTTGATCTCTTGAGTATATTATAAATATTATAATATTATTCTAACCTTCGGCCATATAAACTAATTAGTTTAATACTTTAATAGTTTATATTATGATGGTCGACGATTCTTACAATCCGCGCGGCTGATAAAAATCCCAACCGATACCTACATGTCATTCTAAATGTCTACTAAATGTTAACACTTACTATGTACCTACTAGTAAGTTTTGTTGGGAATAAAAATATATTCTTTTTAGAACGACTCCAATGCTTATTTTGGAGAAAATTCACTCGTATAAAGTTAATAATGTATAAGATGAATAATCGTGGAATAAAAATCACCGGGTAAAAAATCTGGTGAAACAAAATCCCTGGCACTAGCAAAAATATTACTCGGACTGCAATATATTTTATAATATTATACCTTTCCAGAAGCTAGGCTTTTCAATGAAAGTGATTGAATGGATATTTTTAGAACGTTGCGAATAACTATTGTACAACATTATTAATATTAAATTACAAATATTATAGAGGAACCTATTTAATATTAATATTGTAGAAGTTCGAAAATGATTGAAAATCAGGTTTTAAATACTTAATCATTATTTAATGGAAATTAAAAATCACACTCAAATTAATGTTTAAAATAAATACTTATTAAACAACATTTAATTTACCTTAACAAAAATTATCAATAATAGTTCGTTTTGTATTATTCGTATGGTTAAGTATTGTGTAAATGTATGTAAAAATTAAATCGAGTTTTGTTATATTTTATAAACTAATAAATATAATCATTAGGAGATATTTTTAAAAGTTTTACCAGTAAGTACTTAGTAGTAACATTATATAAAAAATAATAAATACAAATATTACCCATACGTAGGTACTTTAAATATTACTTTATTACTTACACTCATGTCTCTATCGTAGAAAACCATTAGGTGTGCATAATATTATATAAAATATTTCAAATTTTCGATAAGATAAACAAAAAATTTATAAATTATTAAATTATAATTATAATGAATACAGACAATGCAGTTAACTATTACACTACTTTCTCATATTGAGTTTAAAAAAAACAGGAAATATTTATTTTGCCACTTTAGTACTTAATACTATATGTGAATTTGTGATACTAACTACTAATCTGGTATAGGTATAGTGCAAAGTTCTTTAAATCTTATTTTCCGTCATCCTTGTTTGTACGAGCTATAACATAACTTGATTAATGATAATATTTAATATAATAAAGGTATAACAAATAGCATTGTATCTACATAGTACCTATATAATAATATACATACGTAATAGCAAAGAGTTTCAAGTCTACGATTAAAACGTACATATTTTTAAATTCTCAGCGGAGCGATGAATGTATTGATATTACATTATTACAATGATGTATGTTTTTTTTTAAATTAAATATTTTTTTGTGTATCTGTCATCACGGTTTGGGGCAGTAAAATTGCTTCGAATTTCTTCAACAGTATCTTGTTCGGTGGGAAAGTGAATTTACTTGGTGCATTCGGGAGGTCAATTTAAAATTCTCAATAGTTTTAAAAACAACATAAAAATTAAGGAAAAACTGGAATTTTTACGAAAAATCGATTTTGGTTTTTGGTGTAACTCTAAAACAAATGAACGTATGTATATACATGCAATTTAACTGGTAGTTTATTATATTTGGATTTTCTATACACGATACAATTTTCAAAATATTTTGATTTCTTTTGGACTGTTTAGGAACATTATTTCAGTTTCTAATTTTATTAGTCTTTTTTTCTATGAATGTCAATAAAACTTTTATTTGTTGGGTAAAAAAACTTGGAAATTTAATACAAGGCTCCTAATACTATATTGTTACAATGACATTTGAAAAAAATATTAAAAATCCTTAGTCACAGTTTCTTTTTATAAGCATTTAAATTTCGAATTTTGACAAAATGTACCAAATTTAATAACTATTTTGTAGTTAAAAATTTATAAAATGTTCAACTTTTATATAGCAAAGGATTGAAAATATAAAACAAGGTTCCACGTAAATAGGTTATATATAAACTATTACTTTATTCACAATAATAATATCATCAAATATACTTAGTAATATCATAGGCTGACCGACCGTTTTCGCTCAGAATCGTTTTTCTTATACAATGATATTATATAATTGAATTCAAATTTAACACTATCCATAATAAGTAATGCCTATCGCAATAATGATTAGGCGAAGTCCCGTACACTTATGATCGCATTTACAATTTACTAAAATATGCACTCACATACAAGCACTACAGCAATCCCGCATCAATAAAATATAGGTATTGCCTATCAACTTCTTAAAAAATACCCACTTTCCGTTAATTTTGTTTGCTTGTAATATTGATCAATAAGAAAATAATATGATAATATATATTATAATAATCAGATATTTTGTTTTATTAATAGATACTACCTACTGAATACGTGAGTAGGTAAATATTCTGAATAATAAATATAATGATAACTTATCACTGGAAAATTGTTCGAAATATGCAATATATGCAACATAAAAATGTTACCCTTGTGTTCTTAAGGTTACAAAAGACATTTCTATCCTACTCTGTAACTTTTATTGTTAAAAGAAAACATATGGAAATGTATTTAAACATCCGCCCTTTAGTGATAAAGATTGAGGATAATATTATATTATATTGTACCTAATAAATTAATAAACAATAAAATTAGAATGCTTATAATACAAATATACAATATATTCATTTTGATAATTTCATTTGTTAGCTTCTTTATTATACACTTGTACTGCCTAATCAATAATCATTGATATTATGTACAATGCTCATAGGTCGTTGCTGAATTTGCCATCCTACAGTTGTATATTTGTATTAATTTACCATAATTCTATATTATACTACACATTTATACCTACCTACAACTGTTGTTTTATTATTTCCATAAAAAAAATGTGACAGTCTCATGAAAAAAAAACTTGGGTAGATAGATGTAATAACTGCATATTATATATCAAGGAAATTCGATGCAAAGCATATAATGTCAAACACTATCGTTCTATTATACTAACTGCATAATAATAATAATACAATACAGACGGCTGCAAATCAAAAGCATGCCGCCAAACAATAATATTCATTGTAATTTATATTACAATTTTCATTATGATCAGATTATATTTTATAATATTATATAAAACTAAATTTGGAGACGAAAATAAAGAGCAATGTATTATGAAATGATGATTTTGTTCTTTTATTGTAATATAAAAATAAATATCCGTAGATATACTTAACATTTTCACCAAATATTTATATTAACATATTCCAGACGTGATGTAATCTAAAATTCGAGAAAAATGCATAAATTGTACACAAGCCCGGATTAAGGATCAATTAGGCCACGGGACACCAGGGGTAGGTTGGATTACACTGTTACCTACCATTTAATAATTTACTACTATAGTAGCCAGTAGGTATACCTAACTATAATTGTAACATTATTATATAGGAGGACTCTAAATTGTTCTTAGAGCATTTTATGGCCGTCTTTTAAACGTATTATTATTGTAACAAGTAGTAGTGAAGTATGTATAATAGTACCTACGCGTCTATAGGTACCTACAAAATCGAAACATGTTTTCATACTTGACAATTTTTAGTTATGATCAAATACGTCTTAATAATATGGGGCTACCGTTGGTTGTTCAGGCCTCAACTCCGTCAGGGCTCTGTTATTAGTCATACACGATACACCTAATTTTAATCGGGATAACATCCATAAAATCAAGGACATTCCGTGCGCGTGTAGCTGTGTGTTTGTCTACCCCAACCACCTTAATCGGAATATTATTTTAATAATATGATCATGCGTATTATTTTTTATTATAGTTACCTAATAGTTATTATATAACATTTGTATAGTTGGAAATGTCATTACTTGTTTTACCTCTGTATTTGACGAATATAATATATAATAATAATATGGATTAGTAGGCCTATAATAAAATGACAGAAATGTAATTAATTTAATTCAAAATAAAATTGTTATTAACAATGCAAATGTTCAGCAATAGGTATACCTAACTCTATACACCACATATTAGACTGACATCAAAGCTAAGTTCCAAGAATATAATATTTTAAAATAACATAAACACATATATATGTACGATATATAGCGGTATATATATACTTGTTATCATCGAGCTTGTAATAAAATACTAAATTTATTGAAATTAAAGTTACAAATTTTAACTTTTGAACCAGGGACGAAAACAAATTTTTAAATATAGGTTATATTATGCAGTGTAAAACAATGTTCAATAATTATAAGTGTCGTACAGGTAGTAGGTACATGAAATTAGTAATTTATGTGGGACACAAATATAATTATACAAAACTATAAAACGTTTTAGTTAATCATCGTGTACCTATATAGTTAGTTGTGTAGTATAAATGTAATAATATTACAGGAGTAAAAAAAAGTCCACGTTAAACTATTATTTAAACTTTAAATACGTATTTGTTTTGCAGCCCTGCACAAAGCCAGCTGTTGATTGCTGTATTTATCTGTTGCGTATCAGCGCAGGTGTCTGATGTAGGTACCCATATATTATATATTATATCCAATATCTATAAATATATAATATATATATATATAAGAATCCACGTGACCACCATGCGTGAAATCGATAAAGTCTCGTTTTTTGTACTGGAAATCACCTTGCAAGTTTAGAATGATCAATCATTCTGAATATTTGTCCTCGAAAGTATGATTAATTTTATAAATATTATTTAATATATATCGTATACAAATGTACAGGTAATATATAACGTTATTACAATAGTGTCATATCTCAGTATCTCACCCATCCAACGTTCAACTATATTTATGACATACTAGGTAATAAATTATTACCTACCCACTATAATATACACGTAGCTGGTACCAGCGCCCGTCACCATTTTTTTTTATTCCTTAAACACCTAAAATCTTAGTATTTTAATATTTTATACAACTTATTAAACACTGATGTTTGTAAGCTATAGTCTATTGTATGTACAAGAAAATATGATTATAAAAATAACAAATACTATTATATTGAAATGGGAACTATATGTATAAAATGCTAATTATTATATACCTTTGATATTAGATATTATATTATATCTAGCTTTCGTTCTTTAAAGCTTAAACATACAAAAATTATATTTATTACGTAAATATAACATTTAGGTAAGGTTACATATTTTATAATATACAGTGAACACTATTATTCGGTATATTTAATTAATTAAATATAAAATTATATTACTCTCAAGTACTTATTCAACAAGCGAAAAGTTATGCAGAATAAAAATTTATTTTATTAATTAAAAATCTCTAGGTACTTTTCTAACTACCTTTATTCTTGAGCTTTAATCCAAGAACCAACGTCCTTCAACCATCTACTCAAATTATTATCAATAACCTCATCACTCATTAGTCAACTATTATAATAAAATAAAGGTGGTATATATGTATAATATTTATACTTATTTACATAACCTATACGTATTATTTTAAATCAATAACTTAATAAAAATAATTTTCCTTACCAATAGGTAGGTACTTTTAAATTTTTATAGAATAACTTAATTTATTTTATGAAAAGTTAATATTATGTTGGATACTTCGAATTATTTATACTAGAGAATACAATATTAAAATATCATATAAAATATTATATTATGGGAGGAAAATGTCAGCATATACAGGTGGCAATTGCAGTCCACGCGCTATCGCTAAAAACTAACGGGTGGCAATTATTGACGTAGATTCATAATAATAAGAAATATAATATTATGCTCTTTATCATAAATGTATTGAAGCTATTTTATACTTTTAATTTAATTTGTAATTTATGTACACTTTACACTATATTATATTCGTAGGTATCTACTTATTATTAATTATTATTATTATTGCGCTCAACTGCTTAAGTTATGATACATTTAGATATTTATTAATAATAATTAATAATAATATAATATACCTTAGTGATTTATCATAAATGTATATTTTGGTACTTATTTTATATTTTTAATTTAATTTGTAATTTATCCACACTATATGCTTATTATTATTATTAGGTATTATTGTTATTACGCCTAAAGGTCGTGAATTTAATTTCCTTTACACTAAATTTGTTTAACTGTCTGCGTAAGTAACTATATTTTAGTATTTATATACTTCTATATATTTAGTATTTTAAAACGTGATTACTGAGTACCTATACTAATATATTGTAATACGTCTATATACTTTTATCATTAATTATAATATATTTTATTATTTTACCGGAAGTAGTAGGTAAACTAAATTATTGTCCACTGACAAATGAGTATTAAATGTAGGACGTAAGACGCATTGGCGCAACTAGACATTTGAACTAGGGGTGCTTAAGCTCCAGGTTTTTTTGTGTTTCAATGAGACCTAACACCTAACGATTTTTTATTAACTAATTTTGACTTAGGGGTGCTAAGGACCCAAAGCACCCCACCTAGTTGCGCCAATGGTAAGGCGTATGATTTAATTTAGTTATTGGATTGTATTGATTTGCAGGTAAATTGATAATCAAAAGTAACGCACATTACAATATTCACTAGGTGCTTTTAAAATCTAAAAATGATGTAGGCAACACAACAAAAATTAATTTAAACAAGTGATCATAATATAGTAACATTTTTATAGGTAGGTAAGTACCTATATTGTAATTTTAAATGTGTCTATACAACATAATATAAGTTATAAACGACTCGTGCATTACCTATACTCAGCAAAGAAATGATTTCCCCGACACTTAATTTATTTAGCCACTGTCCCCATCGTAGCAGGTCAATAATAAAGTCCGACGCGTTGTCGCGACGACTAGTTTAAAATTGATTAATATTATATTGATATTTGATATGTTATTCGGGTGGTTGGAACAAAAATAAAAAACGAATTCCTCGTGACGTTTACATTGCAATAATATATATTATAATGTGCGTCTTATCACTATGTATATATTACGTTCAGCTCACTGTAAAATTCCGACCGTGTATTGATTTTAAGTCCCACGCGAGTTTCTGAGAATCCGTCTGCATATTATATACGTACACATTTTTATACATTTTGTTATTTGTATAACAATATTTTTCGCTTACACAAATATTAAATTATACATTTTATACCTTCGTTTTTTTTATTTTTTGGACGAGCGCGACCGGCGGCGCTTTGTTTGTACTTTAGCTACTTGTGTATAGATTATAATAAATATGTCATGTATAATGTATTTTATAGTTCAACACTTCAACTGCATAATGAGTTCTCGGAGTAAAGGTTCCTAAACGAAATTTAAGTATCATCTAAATCGTGTATTACTGCGTTAATGACGTTTCAACCGAAATAAAAAACGAATTAAAAATATAATCGAAACGTTTCATTAGATTTTTAGAATTTTTATACATGTCCACGCTGATTCCCACGCTGTAGGGTTATGTATTTATACCTATGCGATTTCTGTAATGTTTGAGTACCTTATTATTGAGTACCTTATTATCAGAACGTCTATACTATTATTCTTTTTGTATTTATAAGCAGATAAGCAGTAGTTGTATTTTTTGATAGAAGTCAAATGATTTTAATAATGAGATGACCTGCACATTATCATAGGCTATACTGATTACAGTTCTTTTTATTATTTGAGTTAGAGCCTCAACAGCAAAGGTTATACTATTATTATAATATATTATAGCTTCATATTATGTACAAATGTACAATATGTACCTATTTAAGTATTTTAATTATTTACATTTAGTTTTACTTACACATTTTTTTCTCTAGATAACTAGATTTTTAACCATAATTGGTATAGTTACTGATTATACTTACTACGCATTCTTATAAAAAAAAACCCGTATATGATTTTGTTGGTCTTGATCATAGTTCAAAAATAACTACTTCCAAACAACTATATTTTTTTCAATTACCTATTTTATCCTAAAATGTTCACATAAGTTGTAGATTACAATTTTTTTCCCATAGTATTATTCTTCTTCTATAAAGTAGAATATATTTTAGAGTAACAATTTAATTTTTTATGAGTAGTTTATGCAATTTCTGTATTTAGTTTAGATGAGCTGAGTGAAATGGTACTCCACAGAAAACAAATGGATTTTGTTTCAAAAACGTGATTGTTTTCTCAAACAAAGAGTCTTTATTATTAAGAGATTAAGCTAAATGAATATCGATATATTATTAGGAAATCAGTGGCGTCATTCAAATATTTTTAATACGCATAAATGTATTCAAGCTTTAAACTCTGCTTTGAATTTATGCATTTTTCTAGCAAATTAATTTAAGAAGTGTGTTAAATCACAATAATATTGGATTTTAAATACGCAAATATGCAGTATATCTTGAGTGGTACAAATGAGTAAGAAATATTATTTATCTTTATTAATAATAATTTATTTATTATTATTAATTTTTTTATTACTTATTCATACATTTAAAAAAGTAAGTATTTGTAGGTAATAACTTTCATTAAGTTAAAATTAAGATAATTAAATAATAAATTAGGCTTTATTTACCAAAACACTTTTTGTACATTTTAATTGATTTTCATTCAATTATTTTACTGTGCTATTTTATTAGTTATTTATTACCTGCTGATATATTTATAATTTCATATGTTATGATATATTAGTTATATCTACATCTATATAAATATATAAGAAATAAGTTTTTTTGTAGGTACTGAAAAACTTTATTAATAATAACAAGTAAGTAAATAGTATCGGATTCAATTTACTGAAGATATAAATGATATAATATTATTTTTTTTTAATAAATTACTAATCATACAATAAATATTTTTCTTAAATAAAACAATTATGAAATTCAAAAACAAATTATTAGGTTCTTGGAAATTTAAAACTATTCGACGTAAAGTGGTGATCAAGAATTATATAAACCTATTAACTCGATATAATTTGTCGTATAGAAAGAATAGTAATTTCAAATATATAAAATACTGTGTTTTTTTTTAATCCTTCACTTACCTAATCTTTTGAAATTTATTGTACGAAGAAAAGTAAATAATATTTTGTATAAACCATTGTCCAATATTCAAAGATGCAACGCATATAATATAATATTATGTTAGTTCATCATGGACAATTTATATGTTAATAATAATGTCGAGTTGCATAACAAAATATGTATTAATCTAATGGTTCACTGAATTTTAATGGACCAATCATGTGCCATTAAATCATGTTTAAGGGACCATTAGCTCACTATTGATTCATTTAATGTTTAATGATTGTTCATGCGTCTCAGGGCCCAGCATAACAATTTTATAAAATAAAACAGATTAGTATTCCTTGTGTCTGTTAAACAGATGCCTATACTTACTTAAAAGTTCAATTTGAATATATCCTGAATCACAAGACTATTTAAAAAAATACAATTCATTTCAATATAGTTATCGGCAGCAATGGCCATTGTGAGAGATTTACAGATATTTATTTAAATAATTATTTCTGAGTTACATAAAATTGCATAAAAATGAATGGTTACCATAGGATCAAATAGCGTTTGGTATTTGGGGGGGGGGGGCTAAAGCCTTACTTTAATTATATTAAATAAGCTTAAAACAAAATATAGGAAATGTTTGTTGGGGCTATGGACATTTTTGGGGGACTTAGTCCCTAAAGCCCCCTCCCTCTATTTTCACCTATGATGGTTACCTATACATAGTTAACAGATATATATACATCGCATACAACAAGATATAAGTGACTTAATGAATAGGTAGTAAAAATATACTAAAGGTTTTAAGTAAATTGGTAGTAACGACCCGGGGTGGATACGCCAATCGGGAAATCAGGAATTTTCCTGATGGGCCGGTTCTTGTGTGGGCCTCATTATAATTATATGATAACAAAAAACAATTTTTTTTTTATAAAATTCGTGAATAAATGTTAGTACAATGCTGTGAGGTCATAAGTGAATAAGTGTAAATTAATAAATATTAATGCAATCGTAGAAATTACAAATGTGTCGGTAGAAAAAAAAATCATATTTAAATGATAATATAAATTATAAAATCATAGACTATATTATGATTATAGCCTATAGGTAATTAATGATTGTGATTTTTAGATGGAAATGTGTTGTTATACAGTAAAGACAATATAGATATATTATTAAGACAAGAAATATAATAAAATGTATTTCTATAAAAAGTTTAGAAAATGTAATTAACTTTTAACTACTATACAAAATGTTAATATTTATATTTATATCGGTTACAAAATATTGAATGATATTTTCTGTAAATATTGAAAAATGTATTATGTTCAGAATTAAAGTTCAAGTTCGGAACAGCTTAACCTTATCTAACTAACCGAAGACTATTATAGTTATTAAATATTTCACTAATTTAGAGGGGGGACCGAACATATTTTTTAATTGAAAATTAAGGAACACCTTATTGTATGTGTTAAAAAGCGAAAAAAATGCCGTTTATTGGGTGTAAAAAAAGTTATATTTACGGTTCAAGAACCGGTTTGATTCATATTTTCTGGGCCGACAAAAAACGCCAATCCGCCGCCTGGCCAACGACGAATTCAGTAGTGGTGGAGAATGGAGATAAAGCGGGGGCCTGAATTCTGATTTAAACATTAAACTTTCGACATTAAACTTAAACGATCAATAGTCTAATTTGGTATATCAAATTCCGGAAGATTTAAATTTTCCTTATCTTGAGTATAAAATGTAGGGTAGTCGGTGAAAAATAAGTTTGATGTTGATTTGAACGTCAGTAAGAGAAGCATTTTGGGCCGTATTCTTTGGAAATAATATTTAATAATTTTATCATAAAGAACGGTTTTTTTTCAAGCTCAAATATGCAATTTAATAATATAATGTCCATGTTATTGTACACCAGGGATCGGCAACCATTTTGATGTTATGGACCAACAAATAAATATACACTTTTCACGGGTCACAATTTAAATATAACTTGTTTTATTTTTAGTCATATAAGATTTAATTTATTTAAGTTTACAACTGTTACGTACCTACTTAGGTCTATTAATTTAACAAGGTATCTATAAACAAACAACGTTTTAATCCGCAGTTTCCTGTCCATATACTATCTTAGTTCGTGATTTGTATACATAAAGTGTAGGTACATTTTACTTGAGGGCCACGTGCGTGTTGCCAACCTGCTGTACACGGACACAAATTATGTTTATTCACATAATATCACCTGTTCGATATTTATAACTATTATTTAAGTTTTAATAATTGTTAATTCTTTGTATTTAGTTTTCTTTTTAAATTATAATCTACTACATTTGTAAAGGGGATGTTTTTTTGCACTTACCATGCTTCAAATATCACCACCTACTAATATGTAGAATGTGTATTGAGACAATGATAAAAATATAATGTGTACCCATATAATATAATATAATATAATATAATATAATGCTGTTTAGTGGTGTAATTAGGAATTTGGTTTGGGGGATTTTAGTTTTTAGCAAACATGGTCATTATCAATATTTTGATCAAAATGTTAGCAGTAAAAAAAAAGTTTTGGGGGGATCTGTCCCCCTAATCCCCCCTAATTACGCCCCCGATGCTGTTCAAGCAAACAGTTAAGTTTTTTATAAACCTATGGAGTGAAAAACTGATTGCCAATTCAGCGAGAGGTGAGCCTACAAATTAACATAATATTTTTACTGCTACTATAGTTAGCAGGGCTATGGATTTAATGAGTTTTCGAAAGGATCAATTAATTGCATTCTGTATTCAAAACAATAGTAATATCATAATTTGACTGATTTAAAACAGATTTTTTTTAGGTGCATATACCTATATAGGCTATTATAATGTATACCTACGTTTGTTTTTATAAAACTTTAATATTTTCAATTTTGGACAATACACAAACTATTTATCGCCATTTTTTAAGCCATATACCTTATAATATATCTGCCTATAGGTACCTACATAATATGGTAGGGTAATAGGAAAAAAAAGTAACGGAAAAAAAAGCAGTGAAAAAAAGCAAACGACACACATTTTTGATTTTTTTGTTAGAAAATTTTTAATAACTCAAGATAATTGCAATATTTTACTTAATCAGTGAGAAGCGTAAAATATACTTGGTTATTTTGTAGCTTAGCCCTTTCCCCATCTTCTCAGTTCTCACCCATTAAAAGGTTTTATTTAATTTATTGATTATTTTTTTTAACCATTACTTAATATGTTGTATATAGCAAACTATTTTATGGAGAGAAGCAAAAAATGTTCCTTTTCTAAGTATAATATGTAGTAGTTGCCTATTTACATATACAATTTAATTAAAAGCTTGGATGTATGATGGTGATTTATTATGATTGTGCAGGTCCAACTTGACTTATGTAATATGTACTGCGGACGCTCTTCGAAGCTCGTGCCGCTTTCCCCGACAAATGATTGGAAACCACGTTACACTAAGTCACTATAAGCAAGTGATTATTTACGATTATATACCTCTAGTGATGTGAGGAAGAAATTTCTATTATGAAATTTCTTAACAAAATAATTAATATATACATTTTTTACGTACAACTATTTTGTTTTTATAAATTAGCAAGACTGTTATTGTGATATCTTTAAAAAGGGACTCCTAATCGTATATTAGCGGGAAAATGTAAATGTGAGTGATTACTGAATAGTGAATATTGATTAGTGATTAGTGATTACTGATAAGTGATAACTGATTAAATAATTCGTTATTTCGTTATAGTGTTATACAGCGTTAATAACAAGAGTATTGACATTTAACACATTAACACTTCGTAATATATGACAATTTTAGTAAATTTTACTCTAAAAGTATAAAATATTATTTTATTACTAATCTTGTATTCTTGTTGAACTGAATTAATTAAAAATGCCATTGGTTTCTACAAGTAAAAAACCGAAAGGTGAAATATGGGTGTATTACTCTTCTACAAATGGTAATGTCAATCAGTTTGTTTGCAACTTTTGTAAAAGTGCTACTTTTTATCGAAATGCCACTAGAATGAAACATAATTTATGTAACTGCCTAAAATGTCCTATAGAACTTCGTAAAAAATTTAAAAAAAAAAATTAACACGTCATGGAATGCAAGTGCTACATTATCATCATCCCCAACACCAACAAATAAAAGTGATCAAAGTACTTCTGAAACTAATACTAGTACCAGTATTGATAGTATTGTTACTAGTATTGTTTTATTGTTTCGAACTTTTGATTAATATTTATTATTTAAGTATAAAATAAAATAAATTGTTTTGACTAAATAAGACTAATAATTAAAAATTGAATCTATGTCTATTTAAAAAAGTATATATTGATTATTATTTATTTAAATTAAATTAAATTTACTGATACCATTTAAAAATTAGATCAAATCAGGGAATAAAATATTTGTCTAAATTTAAAGAATAATTTTAAATTGATTAAAGCTTATTAAAAAAAAATTTAAGTTTAATAAGTTGAATTAAAATTAAATGTTTAAAAAACATATATTTTAGAAATTTCTGAAATTTAACATCTCTATATACCTCTTATATGGCTCGTAAAATCGTAAAGGACAACAATTGACAAATTGAGCACAAAACTCAACATTGAGTTGAGAATTCATAAACATTTTTCTTTTTAAATCTAAAATTTGAAAATATAATACAAGATTACTCATAAGTTTATCTACCTTTATCAAAAAAAAAAAATGTTTACAAGCAAATCAAATAAAATTTTTATGAGCGTTTGAAATTCATATTTTTACAATATTGGATATTCACTCGAATTCTCATGAAGTGGTTTTGTTATTTTATTGTTATTCAAAAACGAATAACTGTAGATACATGATAATCATGAATTATTTTTACTAAGTTTGTTTTGCATGATTTCGCATACGTATTTAGTGCATTTTGATTTCCACGCTTATCAGTAATTAATATTTACCTACTTAATTCAGCGTGGCATTGGGATAATTTTCCCAGGACCGTGACGATCCGCATACATTTATTGGGTTAATTATAATTTATTATTTATATAGTGTCGTACATAAATAATTAACAATAGTGTAATATATTTTCAAAATTTGCGCTTTTGAGAAGTATATTTTTATTTTTATTTTTTATAAACGCCAAAGATGGCATAATAATTCTTCTCAAATTATTCTGTTTTAAATGCATGGTATTTAAAGAATGCATCATATATGTAGGTAGTTTCTATTTAGCTTTACATTTCATAAAATTTGGACAACTACAATCTGCATGTCCATAACATAATTTGTAAAATAAATCTATTTTGCATATTAAAGCATATTTCAGAGATTAGAGAATATTCAGTTTATATTTCATACTTCAGAAAATAATAATATAATAATAGTGTTATTGTTTATAAAAAAAATCATATCTATTAATTTATTGAGTTGTACTTATTTCGTCACAGGAAAATAATTGTTTATAATTTAAAAATGAAAAATTATTGAAACAGTTTAATAACTTGTTTGTAATTAAATTGGAAATTTTTCAATTGTTTCAAATGTGACTGAATTTAAATAATTTACCAAAAAAAATATGTGAAATAATTATTTTCAAATTTAAGCATATATTATTAATATATGATGTGCAATTAATGGATAGTCAATGTAAATATTATACGTGTATTAAGTTTAAAATAAACTACTAGTAATTATACCATTTATACCTAATATTATAAATTTGTTTCTTATTGCAACTTATGTAGAGAGTTTGAATTTATTTGAAGTAAGCTTTTTATACTAATAAGTTATAGCTACTTATAAGCAGTGTTGGGAATAGATAACTAAAATATTATCTACAGGGTGAGGATATACCCATTAAGCCGTAGAGGGGGACTCACCGCCCGGACAGAAACCGTTTTTTGCCGTTTTACCTACCTATCAAATAAAAAAAATATAAAAAAAATCATAAGATTAATGAAAATAAAATTTTCACAAAAATTTACTTTATAAAATGGCTATCTTCAATTGTTTCAAAAATAATTTCCAAAAAATTTAACTAAATTAAAAAATAAAATATGTGTAGTCCTTGTCTCTGGATATCTTAAAATATTGTCCAGTAGTTAAAATATATTATAAATTATAATAAACAAATTGGTTAGGTTACAAGAACACATGAAAATGATAATGAGTAATGACAGTTACTGCCTTCGTTGACGCGTTGTATTGTGTTTTGATAATCTGATTCCATAATATAAACTCTGGAGTACCAATATATATATTATATTTTATACTAATTATGTATACTGTCTGAATAGTAGTAATACAATTTACATTGATAATGGTGCCTAATATATTATAATATTTTATTATAATTTATAATAATAATATAATATAATTAAATATAGTATATACCTAATATTAATGTAATTTTTTTTTTTTATTTTAATTTAATTTTTTTGGAAACCATAATATATATTATATGCCTATTGTTTATATACAAAAAGGCTCAGTCCGTATAGACTCAGCCCGTTATTCTAAAATAAAGTAAAATTAAATAAGTGTATGGTTGCAGTATTATAGTCGTTGTCTGCGGGCATTGTACGAAACACCCTTATGTGTACATGGATAATTTCGCGGGATGTACAAAATATTATAGGTTCTTACTTCTTAGTATTAAATGCATATATTATATACAATATACATATTATAGGTATATACTATGTATATAAATTAATTGGTATAGAACAGTATACGTAGAAATTTGCTTTATTAAAATGTTTATAACAATCAGTAGCGTATCCAGAATTTTTTTTCGGGAGGGGTTATAATTTATTTTTGTCGAATTTTATCTGAAAATTATTTATTATAACGTTGTTACAATTTAACAATTTCCGGGGGGCTAACAACCCCCTACCCCCCTCTGGATACCCCACTGATAATAATAATAGGTACTTGGAATTATTATATAAATCGTCTTGTTTTTCTGGCGCCAAAGCCGATCAGAAAAAATCATAAGGTAGTAGGTACCTACTACTTATAAAGAAGAGCAACAGCCAACAATAAATTATGGAACATTTACCATCAATATATTAAATTACAATATTATGGTTTTCGATTACAAAATGTAAAAATGCATTATATTATAACATTAAATAAATGTCCATAAATAAAAAATTATCTAGAAGTTTTCATCTGAGACAAATAAAAAGATGACTAGTAGATTTTCATTTAAATAATTATCAAGGTAAGTCCCAACACTGTTTATAAGAAAAAAATAATAATATTTTGAGGTAAAAACATTATTGAAAGGGGATTTTTTTTTT
>WHPZ01581008.1:0-14890 GCA_016617965.1 Macrosiphum rosae
AATACAACTTATACAAAAATTTATTTTTTTTTTTATGACTAATAGAAAGTTACATTTTTTAACGAAACGATTAAGTGAGTTGCTTTTAAGTTTTTTTAATAATGCTATTCATCGTACAATATAGGTAGTAGGTACTATATAAATAATATAATATACTTTTAAATTAGTATTTTACGATATTATAGCAGGCTATGTATTACGGTATAGAAACTATTATTTCAGTAGTCAATGCTCACCTTAAGATTTATATTTTTTAAACACTGCAGTATTATTGTAAGTCGCAACTGCACACATTTTTGTATTTTCTTTTGATTTAAAACGAAGAACTTGGATTTATATGAAAAATATTTAGTAAGTACCTATTACCTAGCTTATAAGTAATTGCCCTGCTGTACACTAGGTATCTCGGTATGTACCTCAGTAGGTGAATCTCGTCATTGATTGGATCAATTTAATGGATGTGGCGTAGCTATAAGAAGGGAAGAAACTGGGACATTTCTCCTCCCCACTGGGAATTTTTTTTTAACATAATTCATATTTATTTTGTATTGCTTATACATTTTTCATGGTTGTAAAAATTTTAATTGAGTATTTAATAATTTGCCAACCCCCCAACCTCCCCCCCCCCCAAAAAAAAATTCACAAGTTAGCCACTGGTTATAATTGTATACTTATAATATGTGTGTAACGTTTCCATAGATGTGTAAATCGTATACGTGGTTTTTATTACGTACCTAATTTCAGATTAAAAATTTCGAAAAAAATGTTTCACCGCTTATTCGTGAATCGTGTCCCAAACAAATTCATAATATAGTCATACATATATATATATATATATATAGGTACTAATTCAAATGTACTATGTCAATTAAATACGAACAAAACGATAACACAAATTTGTAGGCAGGTATATATTGTGTAAACGCATAATAGATATTGATATTATTTATTTACCGGTGTATTATATGTATTTACTGCCCGCGTACAACAACCATCATTGTGCTATAGAATAAATAATAATATTGATTATTATATCGTAGGTACCTAACAACAATGGGCAGTAATTATGAAAACGGCGAGCTATAATATATTTAAACAGCCTGTGATATTATGATATAATCGCGGTGCGAATAAATTGCGAGATTTATCAAGAATCCGCAATACCATCATACACTCGGCAAAAAAAAAAAATTACAAAACACTCGAGCGCGCGTGAAATATCCGTTCACAAAACAACGGTATAAGGTAGTATAGGTGGTGAGATAAAATTCGCGAATATAATATATTGGCAGGGCATTAAAATTTCCCCCGTCGCCGTGCTGCAGCTGTATAGTGGCTGGCGCTGAATAAATAATAAATTGTATTACGTTTAATTGCGTACTGTATACACTGATTATATTTGCTATCCGAATCCACTTGTTTGCATTGATTAATATAACGCGACTCGTTTATCGCCGGGGCCTCATAATCCTTACGACGATTCGCTCGCCATGATGGTTTCAGTTAATTGAATAATAACATCCCTCGATATTATTATTATTATTATTACGTGCATGCCCTGGCTACTCGGCGGACTGTGCAATCATTTGATTATATTATTATTATTATTATTATTATTATACGGAAATCTAATTGCGCTCGTTTTATATTATTATTATTATTATTATTATATTATTATATTATTATTATTATTATTATTATTATTATATTATATATTATTATTATATACACCAAACGGCAGTCTGTACCTAGGTACATGTGCATACCTAAATAAGTACCCGAAGCGGTTTCTGCGGTGCGCACGCAAAACGAGTTATTATATATTATTATGTAAAAAAATGTATATATTATTCGCAATTTTTTCATATACTCTCCGGCTCGCCCGAAACTTTTAACTCCGTTTTCGAGACTCGATTATTATATTATTATTATTATTATTATATTTGTTTAACGTCCGAACATAATATGTGCGCTTTTAGCGAGACTCCAAAAATCTCAGCGAAATAATATATTTTATAATTATACAAAACACGCGCGAACAAACTGTATATTTCTGAACACTCCTTATATACACTCATATTATAATGCATTACTATTATGCAACAAGAGAAGAAAGAAAATGCTTTTGAGTTTGAACAACTGCTTCAGATATTCGGTACACACAATATTACTTGTTAATCTTGTATAAATGTTTAAGAATTTTGCATCATTCTCTGTAACAATTAAATGTCAAACTATATAGGTATCTGGTATACTCTCATACCTAAGTCATAACTATACGATACACCATACTCGTATAACTTGCTAGAAAGATTTAATGTAATTTGTCTCCCTTCGCCAAAACGCTTTCAGTGATGAAAGGTTATAATTAGGACGCAGAATTTAATGCCCTAAAAAATACCTAAAAATGCTATTATGACCTAAAAATGTAATTAATGAAGTAAAAAAATGCCTTAAAAATGTGAAAAAATTAATTAATGCCCTTAAAAAATTAATTTAACCCCCGAAAATGACCTTAAAAATACCATATTAATTTATTGATGATTTTTTTTTTTTGGAGGGGGGGCATTATTTAACGCAATATTTATTAAATTAAAATTACGAACATGAAATAAAAATATACGAACTACGACCGTGATGTAACACGAAATCACCAATCATTTGTTTTTTATCTGATAACGGGTGACATATTGAACAAATACCTATGCATTAAAACCAACAATGCTAAAAATGTTCTAAAAATAAAAAAAAACATCAAAAAAAAAGAAAAATAAAATTTTTAGTTTTGAAGCACTCGCTACATGAAACGAATTATGTACTTTGGAAAGCATCGTCTAAGATCAAAAAAAAAAATGCATTTTGCATTGAAAACCGCGCCCTAGTTATAATATATTATAAACTATATGAGTTTATATTATATATAGGTAGGTGGGCACTATATTTGCAAGAAATATTTAGAAAATCAAAGAAAATAGAACAAATAATAATAATAATATTAATGTGTAATAAGCAATAAGTTATGCGTCTTTCTAGTTTTTTTTTTTTTATAGGTAGGTAATAATAATTAATGCATTTCATAGTAAGTCATCCTGAGATCGTTATTGAGACACACGTACTTAATAATATTATACTCAATATTCACTGCAGTAAAACGCCTCTTCTGGATTGTCTGAAACTGCAGCAGTACTTGCATTGTACCTATCTAATATACTTTATCTATTCTAATATTATTGTTCGCAAACATTTTTAACACTACGGACCTCGGTGTCGTCGTTATAATATATTCGTTGATATTCAAAGTGTTATTGTTGAAACAAATTTATAAAGGTTTTGCTAGATAAAAGTTGAACTTAAGAATTTTTTTAATGTATTTATTATACACATATATATATATTTAGACCGGCGGCACGGTGAATGCAAGGAAAAAATGTAACTTGCGCTCAAAGCGATTTGTGTGTTCTCGGATGATAAGAGCTTTTTCAGAGATTTAAGGAGTCTGAGTTTTTGACACACAAAGAGCCCGAAGAAAATAATAATAATAATATTTTCTATGCAAATGCGTTATACGTCGGTTTCTCTTTCTCGCACACACACACACATCCTTCTCGCAGGGCGCATCGTATTTTGCATCCGTTTTTTATTAAACATTATGTTATTACAATTTTTTTTTTTATCATTATTATTGTTGTCGTTGTGTATAATATAATAACAATATTATTTATTATAATTTCGTTTTTATTTCATTTTTCCAGATTATCGTCGTGCCCCACTCGCACAACGACCCGGGATGGCTGAGAACGTTCGAGGGCTACTATCACTTGCAGACGAGCAAAGTGCTCAACTACATGGTGGAAAAAATGACGGTATTAAAAAACATGACGTTCGTCTGGTCCGAGATATCGTTTTTGGCGCTGTGGTGGGAAAGGTACGTTCGTAAAATTCACTCTCTAAATTATATTACAGTCCCCACAGCGCTCATACACGCGCAGCTTATATATAGGTACCTGAGCATAAAGCAATTACTCTTATTATGTGTGTGTTGCCCCATTACTTATATGCGCGTCTCGTCCGTTTTTCCGACACAAAACTATACATTTGTCTCTGGACATTTCGCGAGTATCGTTGAAGTTTCGGTGCTTAGGCGAATACCGAGGTATATAGGTATATACTCTGCTCCTCGTGTCGTGCAGCACTACTATAATGTATATATATATATATATATATATATAATATGTGTATAGATACGACGAGGTATACCAGTTAATCACCGAAAGTTTTCACAATACTGTTATTTATTAACCTGACCGGTACTTCGGAATTCGTACATATACAGTGTGATTCATTTATTGTAAACCGGGAAATATCTCTTTAAACGTTTTGACCTAAACTACATAGAAACTATGTGTGATATACCCTACCAATATGTAGCTATATATGTATTTTTTAATTTAAACACAAACTTTGCAAGTACTGCCATAGTAATCAATGATTATCGCAGTAAAATGTAAAATAGCGTGTTCTTAATTTAAAAATTCTCAATATTTATCCCGGTTAACGCCGCATCGGTTTACGGTACAAAAAATAAATAAATATAAAGAGCAAACATTTTTTGTTGAGGAATTGAAGCTGTGATTGCCCATAGATATTATGAGTTTATGTGGAAACGATAAGGAAATCCCGACAAATTTGTACCTACTACCATTGAGTATCAATGCTACTACCTACCTATATATTATCATCTTATGCAAGTTCACGATTCGTCGGTGTAATATTATAGATACCATGCGATAGTGGGCAATAGACATTAAAATTTATGAAATTTGTTAAAAAATATCCAAAGACTTGTTTGTTCTGCATTTTCTGATGTTGTCTGTGAATATGCGATGAAGGTATTATATTATATTATGTCTCGACATTATATAGCAGACGTATTGAATATGCTATTATATTCGTCTTATATGTGCCCTGATAGCCTATATAATATTATGTTATGTTACACAGTATAAACATTGCTTGGTGTCACAACAACTGTAGTTATATTATTATTTATTTCCGGACCGAAAATTAAATCGTTTTTATGTTCAGTCGTTTATGCAGGGCCGTAGTAGCACAATACATTGGGATTTATTACGCCAAAATGAGAAATAACGTTTGGAATTTAGCTCTATTAAAAAAATAATTAATATAATATCTCTATGACGCACCGTATTTTAAGTTTTTAAATATCGTTTTATACCGTTTAACTTATAAATAGTACCTATATATAAATAACATTTAAGGGCCGAGCAATAAAAATCGATCTATTTGTTTTTTCATTGCCCCTAAAAAATGGTTACGTATAGATAATAAATACAATCATACAATATTAATTAGGTATATACATTATAATTTATTATATTGTATTTTAATTTTATATAAGTCATCATCAACGTTTTCCTAGGTAGGCACGCGGTTTATTTTTAAAAATATTGCAGCACCATATACCGTGGTGTTATGAGAAAAAATTTAATTTTACCACCCACACGAATAATAACTATAATATTTAACCAACCGGAAAATTGGTAAAAATCCTAGCTTCACGTTTTAAAATATGTTTTACATAAAAAGCATAATTTTTTATTTTTTTTTTAACGCGCAACTAAATCAAATTATATAGAAAGATATTCCGTAAAAGAAAACCTAAGTAAATACCATAATAATGTATATAATAATACATCCATATGATTAATGTATAACCATCCATATAATAACCACCGCCGTTATTATATTATGATGTTAGGTATAATATACGCATATAACGACGTATTATATCTTATTCAATATTGTTATATCTACAATTTAAAATGTTATGTACTTGTACACGACTTATGTGTATAGATACTCACTTTATTATTATTGCACTGGCTTCTGAACTTATGAAAGGAATTTTGTTTTAAGTTTTCTGCAAGTGTTTGTTCAAAAAAAATTTGTATCCTCGTTTACAAAATAAATTTAAATTAAATTCGAATGTTTCAAATGCCATAAAATATTATATTGCTTGAAATGTATTAGTCTAAATATTTTTAAATATTTCATTGTATGAAGAAAATTATGATTTAAGTACCTAACGCAGTACTTCCTGTAGAATGTTTCAAGTTTATACGTTATAAATTGTACGGTTAATATATTTTGAATTACCAGCTACAACGACATAACAAAAACCGTTTGCGGAGAAATCGTTATTTTACGTTTATCGAATTCAGACAACATTTGAACTTAAAATTTAATGTGACTTTACGCTAATCTTTCTGAATTCTTTATAATGGCAAAATGACAACTTCTGTAAATTAGTATTGTATCATATTATAATATATTATATATTATTATGTATACCTACTTAAAATACATTATTCCTGATCCATTTGACGTTGTACAGACCAGTGCACACTATCATTTATTTCAAAAAGTTTCAACTTTTTTGATAATGCATTTTGTACACAATGTTATGTCATGTCAAAACGAAATTTTATAATTTTTACTATTTTTTATCGTTATTAAAGCTTTTATTAAAGCTTTTTATATTTTTGGACGATGATCAACATTTTTAATTCATATTCCTAAGTAGAATATTATTCAGAGTATTTGAATACACAAAGATAACTTTTCGGAAAAGTACTATACAGTTCGTTAGTTATAAATTTATAACTCATAAGCATTTTAAGTATTGATAAGCGGAGTAGAGAGGTACAAGGGTGGATACCCCCAAAAAACTTCGTCCACTATACTCCTCTAATTTAAACTTTCAATAATTATAACTAATGAACTCCGAAATTGTATTTTATACATTGAAATACTTACTCCAAATAATTCGGAATATGAAATAAAACATGTATGGCGTGATTCAAAACAGCAAAAACTTATTAACGATAGAAAATACTAAACAAGAAAATTTTCAAAAAAATTAAAACTTTTTGAAATAATGGCCATCGTATACTCCTTGGTATACAGGGTGTTTCTGAAATGGACGAGGCAACTAGTATATTGGCGTACTCAGTGTGATGGCCCAATGAAGATTTTTTTTCTACCTTCAAAATCTGGGTTTATACAAATTATTTTAGAGCATTATCTTAAATGTAAAAATAAATGGTCAAGTTAGATTTTTTTGCGAAATTCTCATATGAATCGAGGTGTCACATCATTTTCGCGCTTGTCGGGTGTTTTTCACGCTCGAATCGCCGACTAAAAAAAAAAAAAAATGGTGTGTGTCACATCGATTTGTATGAGAACACTACAAGATAAACAGTGGTAATATTTATTTGTTGTCATTTTACATACACAGTTATTTAACGTATTATTTTACATTGTCAACCGATAAAAATGATAAAATAATAACAAAATTGGGGTTAACAGAGTTTTAAACTATTAAATTTACTGACATACATTTAAGTTGTATTATACATTGTAAAATAATCATAATTAAATACACTTTATTTTGAAAACCTATTTTTATCTACAGTTGTTCAATGTGAGTGTGTGACTCTCCCGTTGACTTCGATGCACTTTCGATCCTTCGAATTTTTTCCAACAAATTCGGTGTTTGACGAATGATATCATCTACATTATTAATTCTCATCAAAATAGTTCATCTCTATTATTTAGGTAATTCTTTGGCATAAACATTTTCTTTTTGAATATTCAATGTCAGTGTACTCCATCGTTCAAAATATAAATTAAAAACTTAAAAATAAATTTAAAGTGTTGCTCAATAGCCAGTATTGAACACAGCTATATAGTCAAATCAACTATAATGTTCTTTATGTAAAAATTACGATAAACTAGTTATTTTAAAATGGGCAACACGGATAACAGTTACCATATTTTATTACCTGTACATCTAAATCACACCAATCAATGTATGTCAGTAAATTCGATCGTTTAGAACTTTGTCGACACTAATTTTGTGATTATTTTATAATTTTTATTAGTTGACAGTGTAAAATAATGCGTTAATTAATCATGTATTTTAAATAACAACAATAGTAATTATCACCACTGTTGTAGTGTTCTCATACAAATCGAAGTGCCACACCATTATTTTTTTAGTCGACGATTCGTACGAGAATTTTGCAACTAGATCATTTGTTTTTACATTTAAGACAATGTTCTAATAATAATTTGTATGCACCCAGTTTTTGAAGATGGAAAAAAAATTTCAAAAAAATCTCCATCGGGCCATCACACTGACTACGCCTATACTATATAGTTACCTCGTCCATTTCAGAAACACCCTGTATAGATTTTAGACGATTCTCGTTTATTTATATATTATACGAAAGGCGACTATCCGTCATTCCGGCTTTCAAAATATAAACTCTCATAAACCTAATGCGCACGGTGCGATTACGATTGTTATTTATTTTTATAAATCTAACCCTGCTGCGGGTTCCGACCAAGTTAAAATCCCTACGCCGCCATCGCCTGTACGCGACCCACAATTTTCGGCTCTTTTCGGCTGATGGCCATCATTAAAATATTATTATACTCGATGCGGTATATGGTATATAATAACATCGCGAGAGTTGTTTATTTAAGGACTCGATGAGATTTTTATTTTTCCGTCTCAAGCCCGCTAACGCATCTGCAGCGCACTACACGCTCCGTCGTTCGGTTTTATTTTACGAGCGAGCATAAAAACGAGTTCGTTTTTGAACAGTCCGATTATAAATATTGAACTTTCGCATTCCAAATTGTCGTATAAGCGTGACCGTTGTTTTTACGACGTGAAAAATAAAAATCGAAAATCCTTAGACGGGAAGGAAAATCCGCAGCTATATATTCCTGGCAGGATGTATAAGTGCAGCCCGCGGTCTCGTGATCGGAAATCGTCGAGCAACGTGTGTTACTTAATCTGAAATCGATTATTATCGAGTCGTCGGAAAAACCGATTGTCGCGGCGACTGCTTTTTTCGCGGATTTTCTTTTCGGATCGCATACTAAAAAATGTTATTCTTTTGTTCTAAAGATTAAAGCTTCAAGTATACCTAGGTACATCCGGTTCTAAAGTTAAATAAATATACTACGACCTATTATGTTTCAATATCAAGTCAGCTTGTATAATAAAAATTACACACAAATAAAAAACTGTAGAATTCACAAAAATTACAAAATGTTTTTTTCACTTATACGAACTAAATTTACTATAAAACGAGTGGATTTATGTTAAAATATTACATTTGGATTTATATATTCAAATATTTTATTTATGTTTAAATTATTTAAATTATTTTACTTCACTTTTATTATTAAAATTAGAGTTGCGGTGTTCGAAACGATGTAGTTCCGTGGAGTATCCGTGACTGTTCAAAAGTCTCTTCAAATTAATATAAATATATAATAATAATAATTAATATAAAAAAACATTTGAGTAAGTTTATTTAAATAAATTGAATCAATAAAAATAATGTATAAATGGCATCGCGTAAAAATACGAAGAAAAAAACTGCAAAAAATTTGTGATTCCGGCCAGGATCGAACTGGCGACCTTCTGCGTGTAAAGCAGATGTGATAACCACTACACCACGGAACCCGCTTGCAGATGTGTAATGTTTGAACATTATTTAAAGCCGACGTACAATAAGGAATTTTATAATATTTTAATAATATTATATTGGCAATTCGTTTTAAAATTTTTTTTTTAATACATCAATTTTATATCATACAATATATTATGTCATGCATGCAAAACTCGTAAAAATATTCAGATACTTTTATAGGTACTTAACGCACTTATAATTAAATGTGTGACTATGGTTAATTACATTTTTTTTAGTAGGTATTATTAGGTATAATTTGGAGATATAGTTAACACTTAACACCAATGGTGACTCGATGAGAAGTGGGAAGTCGTATGTCTTACACCTCTATAACCTGCTGCTGTGGTGCCTATACCCATAGGCGCAATATCAATTTTTGACTTGGGGGGGCTGAATATATTATAGGCAAGCAGACCATTGTAATATAGCATATTAAAATTGTATGTCCTAGGGTTTTTTTTTTTGGGGGGGGGGCTACGGCTAAGTTTTTGGGGCTTAGCACCCTCAAGGCTCAAGCCCCCTCCCTATTTGCGCCTATGGGTATAACCCTACCTAATTCGTTTTTTTACAATATAAAAGTATTTATATATTTTATTATATAACCCCACTCCCCTCCCCCTGGAAATACTTTAATAGTGCATGCAGTGGCGTATTTACGATTTTGGCGCCCCTTTTTTCTCAGTTTCCTTTTATTCATTGTCACAAAAAACTTTTAAGCCCCCTCTAATTTACAATTTACTTTTTCTCTCAGTTAGGTAAAAGTGCACAGCTTGAAACCGGTATAAACCGTTTAAAAACTGAAACCGATAACAAAATCGGAAAAAATTGGAAATCGGTATCAACTCCAAAACCGAAACCGAAAAAAATTGGAAACCAGTGAACAAATCGAAACCGAAACAGAAATTTTTTCAATTGGTTTAAGCCATGTAAAAGTGATACCAAAAATTTATATTTTCCCATTATTGCATTTATAATGCTTCCACTAATTTAGAGAACACTTTTCTTTACCATTAACACTCCATTTATTCCTAATAAAAAGTCAACCTTTATAATTAAATAAACAAATTAGAAATTAGAATTTAGCCTTTTAGGCTTTTTTTACGACAATTTAATAAAATGCATTATATATATATATATATATACTATATAGAAATGTTAAAGATATTATAAGAAAGATACAGGTATTCACTTATCAGTTATCACTAATATAATTTCTCAACAAATCCAATAAAATAAAAAAACAATTTTATTATAACCTCTAGAGACGGCGCCCCTTTGACTCAGAATTTGGCGCCCCGGGGCAATTGCCCCCCGTCTACCGCCTCCCCCCCTAAATACGCCACTGAGTGCATGTCTAGCCATATGTAATAATGTAGTAATGTATCAATCTGGTAGCCGCAGTAAATACCTACTAATAATATATTATAAACTTGGCCGCAGTTTCAATAAAAAAACTTTAGGTTCCTAAGCTCCTCTATTTTTGTTTCATATTATCTTATGGGTATCGCATAATGACTATTCAAATGTAAATCTAATTGAAAAATTATATTATGTAGGTTCGTGTAGATATACATTAGTAGGTAATTACTATATAGTATACGACGTATATTTTGTATTTTATAGTTAACTGCAGGAAATCAAATCGATTTAAAATCGAAAACGTTTTCATTATTGAAGCACTCAAACAACTACTACAATCAACTTTACAATAGTAAAATACCTATGTACTATATAAATAATAATAACACTTTTCAATTGGATTTTATCTATCGAATTGTGATTCAATATAAAAAAAAAAAAGAACACAATAGCCATATAAATAAGTACTTACATATTATAAACGATGTATTGGTACATTCCGGTTCCATTCAGAATTCAACATTTTTTATATTACCTTCAGCTGATTGCTAAAGCCTAAAGCGGTCTATTTTATGGATTCTGGTCAAAGGGAGGAATGTACTTCCTTTTAAAATGGTATAAACAAAATAATCTATTTCTATGGACAATTTTTCGGGCCGTAGGATAGTTTCAAGTAGATTGAACATAATATAAAGCTGAGTAGAGTACATTAAAGCAGGGCATACTATATATACCTAATAATACATTTACTTCGTGGATGGAAAAAATACTGAAAAATAAAATACATTTCAAGCAATTTTAAAATGGTAATAGTCGTGTTAATGAAGATAATAAAGACTAAGAAAACATTTTATCCTGGTAGTAATTTTATTATTTTCTTCCTTTGTAATAATAATGAAAACTTTGAAAATAATAAGTACCTAACATCTGATCCTGCTGCACAAAGGATCAAAAGGCGGATGTGATTAACACAACGCCTGCAACATGGCTACCTACTATTCTATATATTGTTTTTTTCGATCCGGTAGGTACCTACCTAGCTATTATTAATAAAATATATAGTTAATAGCATTTTAAATGTAGGTACGGTATTAGTTTAAAAACAATTTGTAAGTTTATAAATAAAACTATTAAATTTTAAAATGTTATCTCTGTAACTTGACATACCTAGAGAGATTAGTGTGATACGTGAAAATCTTCCTTTCAAATAGTATAATAGGTATAGTAATAGTTACTGAATTACCTAGTATGTAAAATAAGTTAAAACAAAATAATAAATAATATGCTTTGAAAAAATCAACAAAAAAATATGTTCAATATTTGATAAAAATGAGAAAAAAAAATAATTCTAAATTGTGTAGTATAAGAAATTTTCGAAATGTGCGTTAAAAAATAAACCACCCAACAAAAATATGAATGATTCCGGCCAGGATCGAACTGGCGACCTTCTGCGTGTAAAGCAGATGTGATAACCGCTACACCACGGAACCACGTTGCGAATTGTGGTCGATACAATGTGTGGTAAGGGTAACGTATGAGTTCAAAATGCGTTTGTATTAATATGACGTCTTATACATTTTTTGACTGTGAACGCCGAACGAATCTGGATTAACTCGAGTGATGCAAATACTGTGCGTTTCTCATTTCATCGGGAAAATTTTTGAATTTTTTTTATTTCTGGTAGATTACAGCTGCTATTCCCTGTATTTTGTGAAAGACGTGGATAGCGGTAATGCAAAATAAAACGAATCGTAATAATTTTATCTCGGCTAGTCTTAAGAGTTTATAGTGAGGCCGGAATGAACGGCATTGGTGAATTATTGGCACAATACTAAAACATAATAATGTATTAATATCATGGCTGGGCAATAGTTAACGATTTTTTTTTTTAACTCGTTAAGTTAAGTTATTTTAAAATAATTAAGTTAAGTTAAAAGTTACTCATATTTTTGTTCGTTAACTGGTTAAGCTAAAAGTCAACTTTGGAAAAAAAGTAACTTATGACTTAACGCAAAGTTAAAATTTGCTAATTTGTAAAACCAAAAAATTCCAAAGCTATAATAATATTGGGTTATTGGGTAGTTTGTCTTTAAGTCCAAGGAAATTACCGGGGAAATTTAAAATGATACATCAAAGTAAAAACCAACTTCAAGTTAATCTTGAAAAAAAGTAACGAGTTCATTAAATTCATAACGTTTTAACTTTTAACTTCTCGACGCCCAGCCTTGATTAATATTATGACAGGTACCTCTACCAAGTATGCCAACTGGCCATATAGCTATTACGCGCACAACATTCGAAAAGATTCCACCTTGGGCCCGACGGCGGTAAGTTACTTTTCACGGGGAAACTTTGAAATTTTAACAAAACCAGAAAAGGATTTATATTACAATATGTAAATAAAAACGAGATCGGCCAGCAGGTATAACATAACACGTACCGATACGGAGAATTTAACGTAAAACGACGGTATGCGTCTCCGCACACTCCCACGCGTTCTATATGTATTTTAATGTGTTTTATTTGTACACACGTAATATATCCAACTCTGTGTGTGGGTGGGTGTGTGTGTGTGTGTGTGTGTGTGTGTGTGTGTGTGTGTGTGTGTGTGTGTGTGTGTGTGTGTGTGACTAAAATTTGTGGAGACCATATCGCGTGTACATACAGTGCGGTCGATCTGACGGCGGCGCATAGGGTGGTGGCGGTTGGCCTTTGCGGCGGCGGTGGTATTATATATACACACACACACACAGTGCCGTCGTCGGTCGGACAAACGCCGTTTAATTGAAAAGCCGTCCGAGCAAATAAATTCGGGCGACCCCACGTATTTTAATTAAACCCGATAACGGCCCTCGATCGTCATCGTCGTCGTAGTCGTCGAGCACCCGCTAACTCGGCTGCAGCGGGGTTGGGGGATGACGATGATGCCCGTGTATATAACGTTATGTATGCTGCACACCGCAGGTATATTATTTATATTATTATACCCGAGTACAAAGCAATTATACTCTCAATAACAGTCGACGACGTCGGCGAGAAATAAAGCCGCGTAGGTATATATAGGTAATATCCATCCCCGGGGAGTACCTATATAGCAGAGATGGCGAACCTATGACACGCGCACACTATTTTAGTGACGCACTCGACTGTGTAAAAAGTTACTGGAAAAACCACCGGTCGTTGGATGTGGACTAAAATATATTGAGATTACAAAAATTAAAATATATTAATTTTATGGTATTATAGGTACCTAAACGCATTGAATTGAATATCTACACTGCTCAACAACTATTGATTGCATTACTTTTCTATAAGAACTTTATTAGGCGTATATATTTTATACAACGGATATAACGTGTAGCTGGCCCACGGCTATAGCGTTAGTCATTTTACTCATTCGTCGAGTCGAATGTGTTTCATGTGTTTGTGTGAATTCGTGCAGTTTTCATTATTGGCGAGTGTTATTTTTATAGTAATTCAAAGGTTATATTTAAATTGTTTGATAATATAATGTTTGACTTGTGTTTTTATCATTCAAACCATAGATGTAGGAATTTTTAAGTTTAAACGAGGGTTATCAAACTATAGTTGACACGCAAGGAAAACAAAATCCAACCAACATTTTTATTTGACACGCTGCAGGTACAAAAAGGTTCGCCATCCCTGACCTATAGGTACTCTATATAGTTCCGCGACCGCAGTGGACAAAATACTATATTATATTTTTATCCCCTCCTATGCGCAACGATCGTAATAAGCTCCTTGTTGTTATTATAGTTGTTTTTTATAACTTGATTTTAATTCATTTCTAGTGACAAAAAAATATAATAATAGTATACTGCAATATGTGAGAGATATTTCTAGAAGAGTTACTCTGCGCTGAAGAAAAACCTCGTGACGCAGAGTAAGCTGAGTACTATTATGTAATAATAATAATAAAAGTAATGACAGTAAGAAAA
>WHPZ01581010.1:0-19239 GCA_016617965.1 Macrosiphum rosae
TATTAAGGATACTAATCCTTGGTTATAAGTTTAAATATATTATGGGGATCGGGGGCTGTGATAAAGTAATATTGTTATCTTATCTATTATGTTCTTATATTTACTATATTCTTTATCTATTTCATGATAAATGATAATATTATAAGTTGTAATATCATGTAGTTTATTGTGTAATAATGTGCACCACGTTTTTTGTTTAATAAAGCCTTAAGTATTAAAGGTCTAGAAATCTAGAATTCTATTTCACAACAGGAGCTATGCTGATTTGAAAATTACAGTACCTATTTAATATCAATAAATAAATATAAAAATTGTGAGTGTAAAATTATTAGTATCAACTAATTCTAATTACGTATCTAAGTGGCTACGTCTATTTTATATTTGATATAGCATTAGTAGTGATTACTGATTAATTAAAATTTCAATTAAGATGCATTAACATTTTCAAAACAATAATCTGCTTAGGTATTCACAGAAAAAAACTAAAAGGGGGTTCTCATTTAAAAAGAAAAAGTTTATACTGCCACAGGACACTCTTTAAAAGTTATGAAAAAATCTAAGAGTCTATGCATAAGGTCTTTAAGTAGGTACACTTAACAATTCCAACATTGAGAATTTGAATAAATGCATTATTTACTTTTATTTATTATGTAATATACTACACAATGTGTTAACATATAAAATGTGAATAGAAGTATAATAGGGGAAATGAAGATGCTTTGTGCGAATCACCCTTAACGTTCAAAATCATATTCATATCACAAAATAAATGTATATGATTGTGTCGTCTAACACTTATATTAAAAGGATAATAATATAGCGTTAAGTCGTCTGATCTATCTATATACATAGCGTCTTTTTAAGCCATTATTATTATTATTTTTTTTTTTCGTTAAAACTTCTTTTTTTGACTTTGATACAGGTAAGGTGCCACGGCGGGATCCATGACAATATAAAAAAACCAATTTTGCCTGTCGTCCACCCGTCGGCTTATCCAGAACGATTTTGAGCCGCTTCTGTTGACCAAAACCAATAGACAGTTGAGCGGTATAAAATACCTACACACACACACGCGCGCGCACGCACACACGCACGCAGTTCAATTTCAGTACATTTCCAACTGTTTTCGCAAAACTATTTAGTACGAGTTATCCGACCTTGTTATAAGAGGAGTAGGTATACATTTAAATAGACCGAAATAAATGTAAACTAGTTATTGTGATAATATCCAATAGCAAATATTACTTCTATTTGAAAGAGAATTGCGCAGTTCTAAAATTGGATATTACATTAAGTACTCGAAGCTTGTTTCTATACGAAATATATGAATACCACAATAACAGTAAACCTACCTAATAATATTTAGTACATTGTAAAACTTATAAGAACATCGCGACTTTCTTAGAATAAAAATATATTGACATAAGCTATGCATATGATGTGTACTGCGACGAAAATGTTTAATGTGAACTATTAGGTGAAATATATTATCAATTATCATTGCTCAAAAATTAGTATCTATTGTTAATAAATATTATTATAAATTATTAGCATGACATTTGGAAGTAAACTTCAATAAAAACACGAACGTCAATTAAAATAAGTAAAACTTTTGTGTTCATAAAACTAATGATGGTGGTTATGTATCTAAGTATCTAACTATAATAACATTAATAATAGGTAATACTATTCCAAAAAATATTTAATACGGCGTTTTTGGTCCTTGACACTCCTCTCTACATTTTTTTAATTATTTTAATGTTACTTTAAATTGCAGTGTGATATCTGTTGTTTTGCTCGTATGATTGCTTTGAGAGATCAATACCGTTTCAGAAAGAGCAATAATATCATCTTTGACATCCGATCTGTTTCGTGGTTTAGTTATTATCGTGACGAGTATGTCAATGTACACCGAAATTCGATTACTTTTTTCGATTGGAAATCTTTGTGTGTCATTTCTTTTGATCTTATAGAATATTATATTATATCAACTTTAATAAGATGTGAATCATCAATAGCGTTGAAGTCAACAACAAATAGATATGTGTATGGGCGTATCCGTGTTTCTATTTTCGGATATTGAGTAGAATTCAAATGAAAAATATATTATTATTATACCAATTTGGTATTAAATTTCAATTTTAATAACAACTGCAGCTCACACGTTAACCAGTTATCATGAGTCGTTAGATAATTTAAACAATATTATTTTTGAATTATATTAAAAAATAAATTCAGGGTTACACCGTACACCCCCCCCCCTAATCTACTAGACTCTTAGAACTTAGGGTCCATGGACCACCTGCAGTTACGAGCCACCGTACTAGAGCAAATATTCTGAACCAGTGGTAGCTACCCAACTTCCTGTCACGCCATAGGTATTTAATAGATTATCGCTGGGAGTGTATTTAATTCATTGTATCAAACTTTATGTTTTGTATTTATTTTTACTTCAATACTTATTTTATTAACTTTACAGTACAGTACATATTTTTAATCTTTTTATTATATTTCGCATAATATGTATCATTATATTCATATTTTATTATCGACGAGATTAAACAAAACCTTTTATTTAAAAGGACGACCTCTTGGTATATAAAGTGAGTGGAGAATAAAATGGTTGAAAGTTGAAACTTTGAAAGACCGTTGCTCTGTTCTAAATACCTATCATCATGAAAAATGTCTATTGTTGTTAACAAAAAAATTAAAAATAAATTGCAATGCGTATTATAATATTGGTTGTAGCATTGTTGATATTTACTCCTCGTGATATGTTTATAGTTTACTCGAGTAATTAATAAAATTAAACAATGGGTTTGAATTCCCAGGTAAAATAAATAAACTACTTATAACTTATAAGGACAGAAACAAAGTCAATAAATTCAAAATAAAATATATTTTGTTGATGTTGCTACTTTTAGATCATTATTTCTTCATTAGATGAAGACGATCAGTAAGATCGTTAACTGATTCTTTAAGATGCTATTTTATCTATAGTAAAAACTTTTTTATTTCACACCTGGCTAGTTTTTTAGTGTTAAAAATCTTTATTTAAAGTATACGTAGGCAAAATACAAATCAATTGTATATTTTGACAAAAAAAAAAAGTTAACGGTCACGTTTTTGTTGCAATAATATTTTTTAATTTTAAATTTAAATCATCGTAAAATATTTTCATCTCCAACAAATTCAATATTTTTTTTTTCTAAAATTCCGTAATTACTTACTCTTACTTAAAACCTCAAAATTTAAACCCACGTTACTCATAGTAAAATATTATGTAAATAAAAATAATATAAATTAATGAATGCAGACATTTTAACCAAATTATTCTTATAGACAGTAACAAAATACTTACATAGGTACTTGAATCGGAAGATATATTATTTAGTTATAAATTCTCGAATTTTGACAGACGATAATTATTATTTACGTAATATATATATATATATATAATGAATGAGAAGTTCAGCATTGCCAGAAACGTTTATAACCACACGGTCCACACGGTGTTTACCGAACAACTTGTGGTATATTGAAATGTTCAAATGTATAAAGTCCATTAAATTCCAGTAAAGTTATAACTTATAGATTATAAAACGCCTTTGTTCGTGACGGCCAAGCTCGGCGGCCGAATTTCCGTTTTGGATGGTATGTTTAAATAAGTTAACGAGTGCGTGCACAGACGGAACCACACGTTCTCCGTAACGATATATAATACCGTGTACACGAGAACTCATCTGGAAATACTGTCAAATCTATTCGAAACCACCAATATGTGACGCGCGTACGACGGTGTACGTCAAATTGAATAAAGACGAGACTGTTGTCGATGTTTAGCGATGTGATGATGATGATGATGACGATGACGTCGACGATGGCGTACTTATTTTTATTCTTGGTGTTGCAATCGTTATATTACTATCATCATCATCGGCAACGTAATATTATATAGGTACATTTAGTTTTTTCTTGTTGCCTGCCCTCTTTTTTGTTATAATAAAAGGGCTACGCGATTATTTTCCATGTACAACACTCGGTCCGCCATCACCGCATAATATACAAAGTTTTGACAGTAAAGTATTATTTGTTATTGCTACAATGATAGACCGGCATTTAGATTTTATTTTCAATATTAAGCCGAAGACTACTTGTCGATTCGTGTTAACGTAGGTATACACGGCCTTAATTCGAGTTTACAAAAAAAAGAGGTTTGCCTTTTTTACGCACTATGACACTCAACATATTTAATTATTATTATCTCATTCATTTGTTGTGTATTTGAGTACGCAATATTTGTATGTGGTGTATTGCTTATTAAAATGTATTTAAATAAAAATAAAATTCAGACACAACCGTATGAAAATTGTAATCGAAATTGTTTGAACATTTTAAATTGTCAATTATTTGTTATTGTATTTTATTTTTAGACGCTATATAGACATCAAAATTAATAATATTTTATTAGGAGTTCAAATTTATAATTTGTGTATCGTATATTTGTGTTATTTGTTATAACTAATCATTCAATTCTGTAAACTATATTTTATATACAAAAAAAAGAAATTCAATGTTCTAAAAAAACTAAACACAATAATAAAAATATATTTAGCACGACGTAAATGTAATGTTATTTTAATGAAAGTAAAATAAATTTCAATTTCAATAATCAACTGATAACTCGTATCTTGTATTTTCAATTAATTATACATAAATGTATAGATATTTTAGTATTATTGTTTAATAGTAATAGTTAATACTAGTGTACGTACTTCGTTTATAAATCTGGAAATTTAAATATCAAAAACTAAATAATAAAAATAATTTAAAATTAGGTAGGTACCTAAATAGGTAAAACAGATATTAGTAACTAATAGTAAAAATAGTAATTAATAATAAGTGAATGGTATTTAATAAAAAGTAGGTACAGTGGAAACATGTTTAAATGAACATAAGATATACCTACATAATTTTTAAGAATCAAATTTATAAAACATAAATATTCCTGGAAAAGAAATGTGTACCTACATAAAAATTAATAAAATATTGTTTTTTTTTTTTATTATTCACAGCACACAAGACAAAAAATCACATTAATTCGATTTTCACAAGAAATAAATAGATTACACAATACAACACTAAATTAACTGAATATACGTTTAAATTTGTACATATATTTACTGTTCAGTGTACCTAAAACTTCCCCCAAAACGCGCAAATAATTTACAACCCTATGATAACCGAACCAGTAATTTTATTTTTACTTCCCTACCATTTACCCCATCAATGTTATACATAGTACAAACCACTATGGTTACTATATAATATATCGTTCTATTGTCCCATAAATACTTATATTAAATGGATTTTTTATATGTATATACATCATATATTTCGTTAATATTTGATTATATTTATTATTTATAGGCCATAACGATTTTGCATTAATATTTATTTCATTTTTTTTTTTAAATATTAAATGTAAAAATTTAATATACAGACATTTGTTGAATATATTAATATACATATAGTAGACTATAAGATTTATTATTTTTTTTTCTAATGTATTATATTATATTTATATACTGCAGTTGTAGAATTATTAATTTATATCCAATTTCCAATTATTCGACATAATTTTAAGGTTCGTATGATTTTATTGCGTGTAGATTTCGGATATCTACATGAGAACAATTGTATTACAATTCACCTATTATAATATTTAATTTATTATTCACTGAGAGTTCCTATATAATGTGATTTTCAGTATTAATAAAATATTTATCACGCAAGCTGTCTAAAATTAAATTTAAGTTTTAAACATAGGATTTAATATTGGATCGTTCATTAACCCTTGTTGAACTTGAAGCATTTTTATATTCTATATATCACAGTGATTTTTTTCTCGTCGATTGTCTATATTTGTTAATATTTTTAATATTTAATGCTATCGTCGGTTTTGAGATATATTAATAGGTTATATTTTTAATAGGACGGTTATTATCAGTCTACGTTTTATTTTATTAAATACAATTAATTTACTGTTTACAACTTTACAAACATTAATATCTTGGTGTACAAAATTGAGTGGAAAGGTACACTTTCGACGAGATATACAATTACCTAGTTACTCCTCTTTACAAACAATACATGTTAGAGGTAACCTACATTTGGTCAATATTTGATATTGAAGTGTCTTGCGATAGACGATAATGCTGGGGTATTATAATATATTATTATTTATTATGCCTTTTAAATTTGAGTATCGAGTACCTACTTTACCTGGACATTTTATAAGACACCTAGGAATTATTTATGTATAAGTATTATATATATACGTATACAATATACATACATTGGTAACCGTACACATAGAATTATTATTGATTTTAAGATAGTTTAAAACCTTTAAAATTCAAAACCTAAAATTATCTTATTTGCTTAAGACTACAACAATGAAATGTAAAAAATGTTTGTTTGTTTGTGTTTTTTTGTTACAGTTACATCAACAAATACCATATCATACCACACGAACATTAAAAATTATTTTAAATATAATTTTTGGGATAACGAAAAATGGAAGATAATCAAATAATGTACTTACACAAGATTAATGCTATTTGAATACATTATTGTATAAATCAAACAATATACAATGTGTTTTAAAATATATACTATGTATATTACATCAATGTTTTCACAGGTAAGTTTCTATTATTTTTTACTTATTTTAGTTAATTTGTAACACAAATACACATTTTAATATTGCACTAGAACAAACTATAAATTATGTTTGTTACAAATTTGAAATTTGAAATTTTGAAACAAGCGCTATTAATATTGTTTTCATAACAGTCATTTTATTGAACAATTAATGTACATTTTACTTATAACATATAATAACCATATAGTAATTTTTCTATGTATTTACTAGGTACCCATGATATGATTAAAATAAGAAATTCACGTTACTTCAATCACATGTTCTTCTTTGACTTTGGAACGAACATAATTTAAAGTAAAGTAGTTATACATTTTAAACTGGTTTGTAATTTATTTTAAAATAATAATCAGTATAACTAATAATTAATAAGTTTTAAGAATAAAATTAGTCGGTATACCGGTTACAGAATTAAAGGACATATTTTATTGGTACATCGCAACAATACAAATGATAATAAATTATTATTTATGTACATTATACATAGGTATTATATCAGTTTCAGACTTTCAGTACCTACAAATTTCAAATTATTTGTTATAATTATTAAGATAACCTCTGACATTTTATTTAGGCAACTGCAAGCGTGTAATATTTTACACCCCATAAAACATAGTTAACCATCTTGACGCGATGCACGTTATAGTGCTTTCATTATTATATTAAAAGTATTAATTATGTATATAATCTAAGACATCTCAAACAGACCTGTTGTCGCGTTGAGATTACGGTGTTCAGTTAGCGTCGGGTGTTTTTTAGTGGGGCGAGGGACAATACACCACATTGACAATATTAACGACCCATAAGAGAAATAGCTCTATACTGTATAAGGGTATATGAATCTTGAATAATCTATTCTGCTTTGTCGTCGAGTTATCCGTCAGAAAAGCTGTAAATGAGCTTCACACGAATCAATTAGTATGGCGTCGATGACAGCGATAATAATTATTATTAGGTAGGTATAGAAACCGTATTTACATCTACCACCGTGGTCTTTATTATACTAGTTACCACGACGATATGATACCTCTCGAGCGTGAATTTCGATCGACACAAATAATACGGACGGCGGAAATCGTTTTACGAGTATCCTCGATTTTCACGAACAACAGGTGTTTGAAAAAAAGATGCAAGCAAATTAAATTCGAAAAATCGATATCAACCGTTATATGACTTAGGCAATAAAATGGATAATTAATGCGACAAATAGATACTGAATATACGTTTTGGTTCCATGTGCAGGTTATTTGGAATAAGCACCTACAGAGCGGATCGATAAAGTTATTTAATAGACAACGATAGGTACATATTGTTTTATTTTATATTCCGAGCAAACATTGTTCGATTTGTTCGTATCGTTCAAATTAATTCAAAAATAATAAACTATAGTAGCATTTTCTTTATTGATTAAAGTGTGTTATGAGAAAATCACAAAAAGCTTCGTAAAATACAATATTTATACGCTTTCGGTGAATTTCGTTCGAGATTTGTTATTAACATAAAGAAAATAATTGTCCGCTAATCGTAAAAATATTTATGAAAAAGTGCACGAAAAATAATAAACTTTTGAAGTAGATGACACTGTATAATAATAACATTTGTTTTGATAAAATAATTTAAAAATGTTTAGCACGGCGATGCTCAATTTCCATCCAAGTTTACTCATACTTTGTGCAGACTATAATCTTTATACCTATATAATGTTTTTGCTAGATTTTTTTTTTATAATAATATATAACTTTTAAAACTGTTATTAACACTATAGTAAACTTAATTCTGAACAAAAATTTGTCTTCAAAAACAGATAATATTTGGTTTAAAATGTAATACGACATTGGATCCATTACTACCAACTGAAAACAAATTACCTTTCCCAAGTACGAATAATGGCTATTATATTTTTAATTTTTTTTTAAAACATCGTTGATGGAATATCGGTTAAAGTGTATACACTTTACACTTAGGTATTCCATTATGTACATAATATTATTATTATGTGTAATCGATCGAAAAAGAATGTTATTTTGATTATATATACCTAATTGCTTATCATAAAAAACGTAGTGAATCAAAATAAAGGAAAAAAGTCCTATTTAAATGATAATAATACAAGCAATGTTATGATAAATTTTAATTTATTTTTGTATTCTGTATACCTACCATCACTTGTCAATTTTGTTCTATAATACTGCAATAACACACATTTTAGTGTCCATCCAAATTTTATGTCAGACTACCGTGTGCAAAAGTAGTTTTCATAATATGCAAATTTCAACGGCTCAGTTCTATTAAACTGTAATATTGACATGAAAATCTATGGTTAAAAGTGTATTCGTTGAATTATTGAGGTTAATCTCAAAGTTATTATTTTTACAAGATATTTTCCAGGGTAGTTTTGAAAAGAGATTTTTGTTTTATGACTTACAAACCTTACCTAATCATTAAGCAGTGGACAAGTTTATTTATTCATTTTTTTTACTCGAATAATATGTGGTACAGAATTTATATTTTCCATTCTAAAATTAATGATATAAATATATAAAAAAAAATTGCATTAGCTATCCAAACAATTTGTAAGTACTTTGATATATTAATATGATGTGTGTTTGGCGCTTCTGCTCTTCTGTATAGTGTGCCACGGATCTATTTTAAGGGGATTCGACACAGTCTGTTTTTTTTATCGAAAATATACCTATCTTTTGTCTACTATAACGATGAAGCTATGCGATTAGCCCAATGCAATAAGAAATCTGAAAATATATTTAAATTTTAAATTAATAATGAAACATTGGTTTTTTTTTTATGTCTTGAAAACAAAATAACAGGAAACATGCGTAGTCTCTACCTCTGATGTTTTTATTATACACTTTTAAACGATTAGTTTAAACCTACATCTATGTTTAAACATTTAATGTTTAATAATACAATTGTTGATTTTTTAGAAATAAATTTATTTTATTTTATCAGCCATATAATTAAATCAAATCCATTATTCAAAATTCTCAATAAATAACAAGTGTATTTATAGTTTATCGCAAAACCCTGTAATATTCTCCTTTGTAATAAATTACAAGTTCTTGAACTTTTTTTTTGTTTTCAGCTAGGTAAAATATATTATAATAAATGTTAAAGACAAACATCATTGTGAAATCAATACATTCGTTGCTCTGTTCGGAATATAATAAAAATAAGTATACTTAATAGTTATAAAAACCATTATGATTATATTTTTTATTTTTTATATGTATTATACAATAATTCATCTTGCTTTTTGGACGTTATTCAAAATAAATTGATGTATAAATAAAGTTGACCTTGATGGTCAATTTTCAATCGTTTCTTAAGAATTAATTCAATATAACTTATAACTATTATAACATAAATTTAATATCAAGTCTAGATAATACAGCTTAAAATATGAAACTGTATATATTAATGAATGCTTTAATAATATATGTGTTTAAAAAAATACTAACGTTTGGGATGACCATGATCATCTAAACAGTTCAACGTAAACTACTACCAATTAGTATTTAGCACCTATATAGTTACCATTTCTATTATTGTTATATTATCATTATCTACATTAATGACTGTTCAATCTATTTAATTTTTAAAAATGAAAATTGATTAAAATCTTTACACCCGTCATAAACAGTACTTTACCATAATTATTGCGAGTTCTGAAAATAATATTGCTTGAACAATATTTCTACTATAAACGTTTAAGAGATGTGTAAGAGTATTAACATAAATTATAGATATAAGTAATGAAGAGGATTTTGATAATTATGAATATTATGTGGTGTTTGAGTCGTACCTAAACGCTGATAGATTTAATAACAAAACAACGATCGTTAAGTATAAAATAAATTATATTGTAGCTGGTATACCTTACGCGTACGGCGTACTATTACAAAACATTTGAAAAGTAAAATAATAAACTATCTCATTCTTCGTCATAATACTGAAAGAAACGAGCGAATAATTTATTTAAATTACGCGAAATTTGTCCTATATTCAAAATGATTATAATAATAAAAAAAAATTGTCAGGCCTTTTCAAACCACCGGCGAACATTAGCATAAACGTTTTTTGTCAAAACTAAATTGAACTGCCGCAATTATATTCATGGAGACGGATTAAATGCGAAATCACAATATATTCGTTCATACGAAAAATAAACAAGACACACAGCGAACAAATCGTATTCGATTAAACAGCGCGTCGTACGGTTTAATACGCGTTAGCGTTATTATCACTCCGTTGCCGGTCGAATCTATTATAACAGATGGAACAAACGGTGCTCAGTGTGCGTATTTGTACACACAGTTTGTCAGCGACGACAAAAGCCGTCTAAGAAGTGGTGTTGAATTTATTGTAATCGTTAAACAATACCGCGACGGTGTGTGTACGCGCGAAAACTGCGTTTCAAAAGGCTCGTAACTTAACGCGCACTGCTATATATTTTAAGACGTTTTCCATTGTCGGGCGCACGATCATTCGCGAGGTGTTTATCGAACGCCGTCTCGTCAAACTCGACGGTGTGCGACGAAGTTGAACGATATTATTATAATATATTGATAATATTTATATAATATCATCATTCTTGAATACTAGTGTCTACTTTATAATTATTATTACACCATGATGATGACGCTGATTATGTTGATAATAATATTCAGGGAAAAACATTTGAAACCGGTAGGACGGAAGCAAAAATATTACCTTAATTTAGATACCGGGCACAGCAACACAGGAAGACGCGAACAAGCAGATCGAGAAGCAGAAAAATCGGCAGAATCAGTAACGCCCGCGGGTCTTAAATATTACAACATCTACAACAGTCAATCCAATCGAAAGAAATAAAAGACTTATAGTTAAAATCAAAGTTCAAGGCAAAATGCAAACCCACTGGCAAGAACATAGAATTCAAAACTGAGGTAAATCGAAAGCAATAATATCATTGGATTGAAAAATCCTGATTTAAATAGAATATAAGAAACGACAATACGCATTGGTCATAATTATAATTTTTTTTTTTTAAATAAATTAAAGTTGTAAAATGTAATAATCTGACAACTTAAAAATTACCCAGGTACAGTAACGAGGTATTTTAGGTAAAAATAATGTGACATAAATTAGACATATACTGCTGTGTATGGGTGGAAATGTCTATAGGAACCTATGTTAATTAAGATCAGTAAAAATGAATAGTAATAATATTCAATCGACGTGTCAATAATATTATAATTGTTCGACGTCAGAGATGATGACACGGCGCAGCGTTCAGGCAATTTCGATGCATCGGTGTCGTCAACGACTTTTATCGTGATGACTACCTACCTCGTGTTATTATTATGTTAATATTAATATTGTTATTGTTGGCGCGACAGAACAATATTATTATTTACTATGCTGAAACGAGTGTAATAATATTATTACACTTTGAGCTAATGGAACTAAAATATTATAATATTTTCACAATCGATCAGCGTCGTTTTAATTATTATGTAGCGTGGTTTTTTTTTTTATACTGAAATCGATTTGTAGCGAGATTTTTATAGTTTTTCACAGTAATATTGTCACGTTAAAATGGACGATACTTCGTAATAAACAAGAAATTTACTGAATTTAAATTTTAAAGTGGTGTGAATATTCGATGAACGCTTCTTACGGTAATTTTAATGTCTGCTTTTTGCACTCGTATTAAACATCGCTGTTAATTTTGAATGTTATGTTTGGAATCTAGTGAAAATACATATTTTAGTAGTTATAAATGATCGATTTGTCGTATTTTAAACTTACCATATTATTACAATTATTCAGTTAATTCTAGAATTCGCATAATTGCAAATTTATAAATACCTGCATAAACAATACTATAAGAGTAAATAATTTCATTTAATGTAGGATGACTGAAATATTTTTCTCAACTGTAATCGTAATATTCTAACATTCACACATTTTTAAAAATTACATAATATCAGGATATGGGTATATTTTAATGCAACACAATTTCTTCATAAAGACTAAATTGCATTTCGTAGTTACTCATATTACGTCTAGACCCGTTTTTTTATAATGCTTGTTATTTGTAATTCATTTTTTTTTACGTGGAAGTGTACTCTATAATAATATAGTACATTATTATATAATGTGTTAGTTTGTTATAGTGTATATCATATAGAAATATTGATTTTGTAGTAGACCAGATGTTGATAAACAAACACTTTTAGGTACATTTATTATTAAAACAAATAGTTTGATCGTTTTTATGAATTTAATAATACAAAATATGATACAGTTATATTCAATTTGAAAAAAATGTCATCCATTAAACATTAAGTGCCTACCTAGGTTACCAGGTACCTGTACTCTAAATTGTTAGAAAACACACAAAAATATATTTCATTTAGTATGGTTTAAAAACTTTAAAAATAAAGTATTGATTAAATGCCAATTGGCTGTTATATTATTTAAATTATGTATAACATAGGTACTATTATTATTAAAGTAAAAATCCATAACTATCCGTGTAATATTAAAAAATAATCATAATAACGACTCAAAAACCATTCATGTAAGCATGCGATTCATAGAAGCTAACAATATAAAAGTTTCATAGAAACTAACAAATTAGTTATTGAATAATAAATAACGTGAAGAGTATAATTGTGTTACATATAAGGTTCTCCAAATATTATGTTATACTATTTTAAGCAAAAGTATGTTTCTTTTGTGACTGAATAAAATACATTTTTCATTTATTAACGAGTTATAGTTTTAGAAATAGTAGCAATATAAAGTAGTAATATTATTAGTTGGTTTTTATCAATTTAAAACTTAGAAAATTTAAAATCCGTAAATAATTTATAAGCAATATCTACAGTCAGCAATAGTGATTGAATACGGAAATTGTGAATCAGGACAGAGAAAGCTCTACATTGAGGGCACATAATAGGTAGATGGTCCGATTAGCATGACTAAGCGAGAAGTGGCGATACCAAGAAGGAAGTGTCACAGAGTGAAATTTTACCTCTTCCAACCACAAAAAATGATAACGAAACTAACATTATCGCTTCTGATTTAATTTTCTTTTATTGTATTTATTTAGTAAAGAGCAATTTGGTTTTACTCTTAAGAGTTAAGACTAATGCAAGAATTTCATGAAGAACTATGTAAATGCCATATAATAATACGGCAAGAGTAACAAAACCCTTCATAAGTCATCTTCAAGCAATAAATCGTGTAATAAAGTTTTGTTTAATAGCAATTTATTGGTGTAGCTATAATAACTGAAGGCGTCTAGGGTGTTTATTAGCATATACATCAAATACTTCTTCAGGTTCTATAATTATTTCTGGGTGTATATTAAGCAATGCTAATCCATTCATTCGATTTTCTCCCATAGTTGATCTTAAGTAAGTTTTGATTCTCCTAAGGGAAGAAAATGACCTTTCAGATGTGCATGTTGTCACAGGAATTGTTGCGAATAGCATTAAAAGTCTTTTAATGTTTGGATAAAAATCTATGGTGGTAAAAATATTGTTTCTATTGCAGTGGATGGAAGCTCATCTACTGGTTTTTCTTTCCATATTACATTCCAGGTTTTCAATTCTCCTTCTAACTCATTGAAAGTACCTGGTAAACCAGTTGCAAACATTAATTCTGCATCCAACATTTTTGAAACTTCAATATTGTTACAATATTTAGGTATGAAGCCTTTTAAGTTTAAAATATTAGTATTTTTAGTTTCAAATCTGTGTTTAATTTCAGTTAACAATAAATCTAAATATGGATAATAAACAGAAGCATTATAATAAATCTCGGGTGTGTTTGATTCTAAAGAAATATTTAAGCGATTACACTGTTTATTTGCTATTCGTGATATCTTGACTTCAAATTTCAATGTTAAATTTATTAGCCAAATCTTCGGATTTTTTAAAAATATCTTTAAAGTCATTTTCATTACGTTGATTTGTCAAAACAGTTAAAGTAGATTGTATTACATTCAGATACATCAAAAGTTGGAGACTGGAGTTTCCTTGATAAAGGTAGTGTACAACTCAAAGTATTTATTATAATTTGTAATGTCAATAAAAAATCAAATCTTAATATTGAGTTATATAAACCATTAACTTTTGTCAAAATTTGTCCGTCAGAATTTTCGATCATATATTCCAAAAATGATACAATTACAGGAAACATTTGGTTAAATCGTATAAAAGCTTCATGACGTTCAACCCATCTAGTTGTACATAACTTTAATAATATATTCGTAATGTTCCGTACATGAAACGAAAACATTATAAGCTAATAACACTGCAACACTAATTCTAGATTACAACAAAAATTTTATAAACACGATTTAAGATATTATACATAAACCTTAAAGCGTGGTAAAAAGTAAGAGAGCGTATGGAGACTAATACTCTCAATAATAAAAAGAAAGGTATAAAATACAGTGATTGGGAGGGGGGGCACGGGCCCCATGGGCCCCACCCTTAAATACGCCCCTGGGCTTACCGACATGGTGTTTAATTTTAGAAGTTTAACAGTTTTTTCTAGATCATTATAATATAAAAATATCTACCATTTTTTTTTTTGTGAGTAAAGTGTAAACTAAAACCGTATCACAAAAATGTGTTAACAACTGCTTACAATTATCATGTTGTTATAGTAAGTTATAATAAAATATGTTTATAGCTACAATTTTTAATTACAGTTATTATTTTTATACATTTTAATTATAAATCATTTATAATTTATACGCAAATAATCCATGTAAATCAAAAGTTTTGAACGCTGATTCATTAATATTCTTAATAAATATGCCGTTTGAAATATTTTTATCTATATACGTAGTATGGTTATACTTATATTTTGAGTACAATAATAAAAAATAAAAACTGAAGAAAATAAAAGTCTTGCAATTCAATGTAGTTGTTATGAAGGTATATTTATAGATAAATAATATATATGCAAATACATTTTTTTCCAACGAATATAAATGAAAAATTTTATTAAATCAACAATATACAGGAATCATCTTTTAAGAATTAAACATTCAATTTTTATTTAAGAATGTCTTATATATATTCAGTAAATATAAAGGTAGATAATAATAAATTGTGGAGATAGGTATTGTATTATATGTTTATTGTTAAACTAATATAATATTATGATAAATTTAAATATTTTTTTCTCAACTCATTTCGTTCTATAAGTATCTGAAACAGTGCAAATTATAACACATGTATAAGGTCAATGTTTAAATATTGATCAGCTGAATATGGAAAAAAACAATAAATTAGGTCTAGAGTACCTATTGTAGAAATTATAATAATGAATTTGTTTTAGAAACAGAATAATTTCTCAAACCGATTAAAGCACCATCTGTAAAAATGGAAATCAAACGTAATATTATTGTAATAATATAATATTTAGAATTCTCAAGCAAAATTCATCCAAAACATTTAGAAAAACTGTCCCATAACATTTGAGATCAAACATCAGTCTTTTTAAGATTTTGAAAAACTAAAGACATCCTAAAATCCATCTTTCAAATACAACAAATCATCATTGGTATAAAAATATGTAAAGTCACTCATCGCAGTTAAATGACAATATCAACACTTTTTTTATATGCTTGTGGACTTCTTAATTTGATAAAGATGATTTTTTAAACATATACATATTTTATGGATAATTTATTGTATATTTGATAAGAATTATCACCATTAAGCAAATGTTTGAAAAATGTTTACATAATTATATAGGTATTGTACAAATCTTTAATGTCTAGTAATCAGGATATTTCAATATTAGAGATCATAAATAACGTTGTTTGGTCCATAAAATTTGTATTTTTGTCTCATTTCAATAAAAGCTTAACAGATTTAAGGAAATTTAGTTACATAATTCTATCCAAATTGTGTTTCAAAAAACAAAAAAATTGTTTATTTAAAACTAAAATTGAAACATGAAATCATTAGATACAACAAAATCGGATGAACAATTATTTCTCTGTTATTACTAAAATTGAAACATGAAATCATTAAATACAACGAAATCGGATGAACACTTACTCGGTTATTACACCTTTAAATTATATTGTAATTTATGTGCAACATATTAAAATATAATTTGTGTAGGTGTAAGTTCTTTAATATATTGTTCATTTTTACTCAATAAGTATACCAAATTAATTTAAAATTCCAAATAAAATCAACGTGTTTTCCGTTTACAATTAGAAACATATTTTTTAATTAGAATCATTAAAATATATTATTTTACATTATTTTTAAATAATTGTACTTGGTAATAGATTCGTTGCACTTGTATAACTTTCACGACGTATAGGTACTATATTCAAGGGATAATTTTTTTTGAAAAAAGCAATAATTCACACAACGTTATTAACACAAATAAAAGTCCTTGAGTTTTCTATTTCTGCGTGGTCAGAGTGTAAGCCCTTGGGGAAATCACACGAATAAAACGGATAAAAAGATGTTAAAAAAATAAATATACAACTTCACATTGCATAAGGTAATTTTGCGAAACAAACGGTTATTAAAAATTTAAAAATAAGGTAGATAATATACGTTAATAAAATAAAAAATATTTACTGATGTCAATGAAAGTGAATATTTGAACTAGAATATAAATTATTTAATTTAAAATTTAATTATCAGTTTATTTTACATTGGTATAATATCGTATAGTAAGATTTAACTTAATTTATATAAAACTTAGAGGTTAACTTATAATAGAAATTGAAACTGTAGTTGTGAAATTATTGCAAAGTATAGTTGAAAAAACTTAAACCATAAATGTTTAATTTTAAGATGGACGATAGACGAATAACGAAGTTTTGCTTTGGTAAATTGTAAGTCACTATAAAACCGTTAAAATCATAGCAAATTAAATTAGCAATTTAAAATAATCATCCTATTAGATAAAAAATTGGTTTTATGATTTATTTTATTTCAAATTAGGTAATAGAGTAATAATATGCAATGCTTAAAGGAGCTACACATTTAGTTGGTAATGATAAATCATCACTTATACTAAATTCCTTTAAACATTGAAGTTTTTATCACTTTTTATGTTAAGACTAATGCAAACATTGCAAACTATTGTATACAAACATGAAATTTAAGTAGATTATTTAAGTTTAATTTTTAAAAATTATTATATTATAATAGTTATAAGTCATAACAATAACTACTCACGTATAATTTAAATTGTTTATAATGTATTCAAAGGCACTTTTTATGACCAACTTGACGTATTTAATTTTTTTAATTCTACCAAAATTAGCATATTGTTGAATAATGTATAGATTCTGGCCAAAAAATCATGCATAATAACTTACAAAAATGATTGAGGAATATTTTCTTAGAAGATATTTATAAATCACTTTATGGTTGAAAGTGGTATCAGATCCACTTAGTTGAAATAATTAGTTATAGCAGAGATAGTCATTAAATTATTCAAGAGTAAAATAAAATCTATAGTACAAATACAAAACGTTATAGAATATTAATATAACAGTACGGCGTTCGTGAAAAGGGTATAAGTCAATTTTTATAAATAAAAATGCTATAGGTACATTTATTTTTTAGATAATTTTACGCCTTGTCGACTGGTGACACGGCCATTCAGCTATCTTATTCCTTATAATATCAGAAAATTTTTTATTATAAATTTACGCCAATATCCGTAATATTATAATATCTTGTATAATTATTTTATAAATACGCAATCACATAAAAAAAAAAATCTTCCATTTACGGTATTTCGTCTTATAGGGTTAACTCTAAATAGGGTAAATGTGTTTTTTCTCTCTTTGAGTAATTTCGATGTACGCCTCAATTCCCATTACATATAAATAATATGTAGAATTAACAGTTAAAATGTACTTCACATTTTGAAAATCATTAAATTTTTTATTAAATATGTACACCGTACATACAATTATAATGAATGTTGTTTTCTATTTTAACTACCTACTTAGGTACAGCCTACTGGCTATTCTTAAAATTGTGTTCATAGGAAAAAAAACTTTAACTATTATTAAATATTCATTGCATAAACTAAAACTACTTGTTTCATTCAGAACAAAAAAATGATACATAAAATACAAATTTTAACTTCTATAAAACAATATAACTTCAATATCAACATACATTTTTACCTTTATAATTTATAGTACAATTATAGGAGAAAATAAACTATATTAAAATAAATATAATAATGAAATGTTTAAGCACTTAAGTAGGCATCACCTTCCACCTACCTACTAAATATATTTTAAAATTCAAACTGCGAAATCAAGTAACGTTATAATATTGAACATGTGTGTTTAACACAGTCTTAACCTTTTCAAAAAGTGTACATAGACTAAATACAGTATGTATGTATGCATGTATTGTCTTAAAGACTACCTACTTAAATAGTACATAAATAATAGTTACTACACTTGTAAAAAATGTACCATGAAAAATATC
>WHPZ01581013.1:0-15423 GCA_016617965.1 Macrosiphum rosae
ACACACACACACACACACACACACACACACAAAAACATAAATAATACACAGTCGTACACTCGTGTGAAGCAGATGACTGGAACGAAATTTATCGCGTACCGATCATTTTTCTCGGGATATAATACCCACGTGTTATCTTTCAGGAGTGTATTTTACGAAAAATTCGAATACAACTTATCTATAATCCAGTCGCAGCCAGCAGTATTATTATGCATTTTTCCGTAGAACGTTGAGAACGGATTTTCTTCGAAAAAATTATCAAACAACTCGACGATACCCACGCCTCGAATCTCAATTTGTTTTAGGTACCCATTCGATAACGAAACCGCCAACTATATCACTCGCGTTTTAATCGGTCTAGGACGATTTGGCATGGCCGTTTTGGCGTAAACCATTTTGGCATGAGGTCGTTTTGGCGTATCTGTATAATTTGTTACGGTAAAAACGAAAAAAAAAAACGTTACATTTTTTATGTCGTTATTATATAATATATATTATAGAAATCAAAGACTGTCAAAAATAGTTTATAATTTGTAAGCTACTATGTACACCTACTATTAACGTGGTATAATACTCTCATTAAATATTAATACATTGTTGGTAGTTGGTTAGCAAAGTCCTTGTAAATTATCGATATTTGCTATAAAACGAAATTTTGATGTATTAACGTATTTTGCCGTAACATAATATTATATAAATTACAAACAATTATCAATTTAATTGATACTGTCTACCTATTTCTGCTATTCATAAAATACCTAACCGATATAAAATATAAGTAATTTTGAAAATAAATCAGTTAGTAATAAAAATAATAATTTGCATAAGTAATTAATAGTTTCAGATACATAAAAAAAATAATATTATGTAATTTAAAATTAAGTTTACTTACTATATTTTTTTACTTCACAGTTAACTTAACTATAATTAACGACAACGTATGTTTATATAGCATAAACTCTATACCTACGTGTAAACTTGTAACACTATACTTATAAAATGTATGATTTCGTGGTTGTTATAATTTCTCAAGTCAGATAGAACACCTAATTAAAAACAAATTATGATTATAAAAGCTAAAATGTGCATTTGAATAATGCACAATATTTGTTCTTTTTCAAACTTTTTTTCTAGGTACTAATATTTAAAGTAAAATACATTTCTTTGATAAATGACTAAATTTATTATAAGTTTACATTACTCAGAAATATAACTTTTACCTCAGGTGCTCGATTGATGTGTGGATTCATCAAGAACAATATTTTTTGTATCGGCATCTCCAATTTTTTTTGGTTTCATCAAAGTTTTACACATTTAATGTACGCAATTGAATCAATTGATGGTACATCATTATCTATTATTGATAAGGATTTTTTTGCCCAAGAATAATCTTTACTTGAGCCATCGTTAATTACAACCGATTTTAGTAGTTGAGGTTTTATGGCGATTTAATAGGTACAATACTAACAGTATATTCTAATAATCTAAAACTCTTTTACACGTCATAGACCATGTTCAAATAAAAGCTTTTATATTATATACAATTGTAAAATCATATATTGCACAATTATACATAATAATTATAGACACCAACACCTATTCACTCTAAAATCGTCAACTTTACACCGTAAATACGTCAAGGGGGAGTAAGATTTGTTTTTTTTTTTAGAAACTTAAATAATTATATTATAATGAATACAAGAAAATGTTATGATCAAATACATTCAATATTTTACCTTCAATTGTACGGACCGGGAACGAACAATAAGTCCGTGAGCCCGGGTCACATATATAGAAATACTTAGCGTTTTACCACTACTCACCGGCTTATCCGTGTATTTTGTGTGTATAAATGTTATAGCGGCTCAAAGGAAGTGGACACGGTCGCCGAGCAAAACCAGTGAGTGCTATTGTGTGGTGGATGTGTAGGTGTGCACATGAAAAAAGGGTTACAAAGGTTTCATGGTAGATTATAATATATGTTGCTTTCAAATAATATAATTCTAATAATAAAAAAAAAAAACACATAAATTAATCACAGCATATGGATTATAATGAAAGAATAATTGATAATATACGGGGAATAAGTCCAAAGATGCACACTGCGATTACTGTCCTTTTCGGACCAACAATAAATAAAACGATAAAATGTTTAAACAAAGATTATAGATAAATACAATAGACTTTTGGCTCTATAGTAATAAAGGTATATTATTATATAAAGTAATAACAAATAATTGGCTATTTTAACCTTTGATAATGTAGCGTAAATAATTAGACAGCTATATATTTTGTGCTGCTGTAACCATTAAATACTAAAATCGATGGCTACCTGTGCCTATGATGTAATAATTATAAAAAAAAATAAACAGTTCTCAAAAAAAATGTACATAAATGTTTATATACTGGCCGCATCTATGGCTAAGTAGTAAAAAAAAAATCATACATCATTCAAAAATGCAATAGGTAATATAATTATATTTAAAATAAGATGGCGATTGCATTATACATCTTATAGGAATAGTGAAATATATTAAACACTGCGGTGTCTTGTGCACACGGAGTTACCTTTAATTTATTATTAGGGGCGATTAGCGAATAGCGAACACCATCAAATAATAATTGAAAAAAGGTTAGTGATTAGCGTCTTATAATACCAATAATTCAATACATTAATTCAAAATAAGCAATAATAGCATTTTAAAGTATTTTGGTAAATGTAACACGAAAATCAACTGTTTGTAATAAATTGGAACTTTTGTTTTTCATTATTAATTTTAAACTCATTATCGACCAGACATTTATCCTAAAATACAAAAAAATAAATAATATCATAATAAATTACACTTTTTAATTTATTTAATAATGATATGTAAATAACATTTCCGTCTCTACCTACGGCTTTATATTATATGTTAATAATTCTAATTTGTATTGCTAATATGCAAACATTTTGTTATACGTCAATATAACTACAAATTAAAATATACGTTGCTAAATAAAGGTTCGTTAAATACCTTGTTATATTTGCATTTCATTTTAACAGTGATATTTTAATAAATTCACTACCTTCAAATTTATATAATAAATTTGAAAAAAACACGGTTTTTGTAGTAATAGAATAAAATATACATATTATCATATTATAATTATATTAAAATTTTACACAGTTGATGGATGTACTATTCTAATCGTCATAAATATAAGAACAAAATTCGCACTTTACAAGATCGCTCTGAAGACTATAATGAGTGGTTTAGTTGTTATTTGATGGGTAGCACATTTTGCATTCAAGTTTTTCGGAGACCAATCGTCGAGAAACTGAACCCGAAGGCTTACTGCAGCTGACACGTGCAGCAGCAGGTGGATTCGTACAAATCTATAATACAAAAAAATAAAATATAAACCAATCCAATACACTTTGTCATGCGTTGAAAAACAAAATATAGACATTGTCATAATGTCATATTAAATCGGACGGCCAGACATTTAAAAGGGGAGTCTCATTCGACCACAGTTCAATAGCATTGTACAAAATAATGGCAAGGACCGTCTTAAAGTATTAGCTACAATGCTCCGGGACTGGGTTTTACGAATCGTTTAAATAAAATGCGTACAGCTGAATCCATTAAATTTTAATAGAATCTTTTTTTCAGTTTTTTTTTCGTCTTCAGTCGAGACTTAAAAAATAATCACTTGACTCGTACTCCATCGTACAGGTTGAAGCATCCATAGATATGGCGAGGTGTCTAATAATATAGCCTAAGATATTTCTATGGAATTCCCATTCCAAATGTAAATCGTCAAAACCAGTCAAGTAGTTTTGAGCATAAAAACATATATACATAAGTTGTACATTATAAACTGGTCACATAAAAGTCTGTCTTATTTCTGTAATCAACGGACCTTTATGTACCTATATAAAAAAATATTCTGTTTTTGAGAGCTAAATCAAAAACCACCTCAAAACAACCTACTTGGGTTGAAAAATAAAACTATAAACACTCCATAAGTCTCAAAGAATATGTGAGCCAAATTTGGTACTAATTTATTCAGTAGTTTCCAAGTTTATTAGACCCATTCAAACGTATATTAAATTTTATAAATATATATAGTTTTATAGAAAAATGATGGAAAATAATACTAAATATAATATTATTATATTCATTATAATATATTATTTTTTCATATTTTGTCATATTACCTAGAATAAAATTAGGTCGTTTTATTTGCCTAGAACATGATGCGAAACATTTTTTTGAAACGCCTTCAAATTTCAATATAAGATATGAAGATAGAGTTATCAGAGTTATATTATAAGATTTATTTTAAGATAATAAATGTTATGAATATTGTATCATTTTTTTTTTTATACCACCATTTTTTAAGTACATTTACAATTTTTGTATGCCTCAATATTTGCGAGTGCATACCTTGATTAACTTCTTAAAATGAAATGTAAACCAACAATTTTAAGATTATAAAGAATATTAAATTTTATTATTATCATAAGATGAAAAAAAAATAATGATAGGTATCAATCAATGAGTTGAAATAAGAAACTATGGTATTTAAGTAACAATATAATATAATATTTTCCTCGTACACAGGAATGTACCTATATTGCCTATACATTCCTCCGTGTCAAGAAATCATAAAAAAATCAATTCAGGAAGGGACAAACAAAAAAGAGAGTTGGGTATTCTTCTTGCTACTTTGACACCGGTGCCCAAAGGTATCTTGTTGCAGTTATTTTAAATCAATATTATACATTCACAACCATAGACATTGGCTTAATGTTGTTACTAGATAATATTGTCCGGGTTGTTCGTTCTCAAAAACAAAAAACTCAAAATATTTTACATACATTTATATTTTACATGTTTGTGCCATGTACCTTTTTGAAAATAAAAATATTACTTTTTGTTTACATACAAGACACAGTCTACAAGTAAGTTTGTATACATTTTTAAAAAATCATCGGGGTAAATAATCAAGGTGACTTCACACTGCACCGAGATTTCCAGGAAAAAAATCATTTTTTGATTTATGTTAATTTTTAGTGTGATTAAGGCGTGATTCAAGTGTTTGATAGATGTAACTAAATGGTGAGTGGTAACTAGTGTAACATGTTATGACATGGGTAGAATTGGATTCTACTTTCTGGTATATGCGAAATATACTATATTATGGTAACGCGACTGTGTTATACCGCTTACTATAACAACTAGATTCAGCTAATAATACTGCTGAATTATTTTTCTGAAAATCACGGTTTACGGGAGCAGTGTGAAGTCGCCTCGAGACTATAGCGGGCAAGACGTTGCAGGAAAAATATTCAAAACTACACCAGACATTATGTTTGCACGTACAGTGACTCGAATGCGTACAGTCCCACCCCCTTGTAAAATTTCTCCATCGTAGATTTTTTTTCTATGCTTTCACTATAATAGGACACTATAGGATCGTTGCAGGATACGTGGGGCGCACTTACGTCGATCAGCCTGAACCGTTTTGACTGCAGCAATACGCTTATCACGTCCGTCAGGTTCCGCGCGTTCCTCGGGCTGGCCAAGAAAGCTCGTGTCCCGTACCGACGGGCTACTTTTCTGATTACTGTGGTAAATCGGGTTCGATCGCCAATCGTATTCGGCAAGACATTCAGTATGAAACATCGCAGCTTCCAGTAGCTCAATCTCGGAACGTGGCACGAAGTCATCGCTGTTACGCGGCAATGACATATTTATATATATTATTGTTTTTGCTTGTATCACGCATTGAATAGAAATAACATAATAATATGAATAAAAACATTTTGTATACATTACCGTGTACCATAGATCTGTGCGACGAGCGAGACGTTTAAACATCTTTTGAGTCGTCATGACGCGTTTCCTGCGTAACGCCAAGTCCGCCGTTGTTATTAATAAAATAAAAAACATATTTTATTAATTTTTTTTTCATACTGGTTTTGAGCATGAAAACTATATGGCCATTAGCTTTTGTAGGGGTTAAACTACTGTAACCGGTTTAGTTTGGTTGGTGTGGTTCATAAGGTTAGAACGGTTGGAACGATTGGTTGGGAACACGTGTATGTGTGGCAAGATTTTTGTCACTATGCACCCATTCGAGTAGTCACCCATCCGGGATATTAGTTATTGTTTTCGTTATACGAGTATATCGGATTACACACTCCAGGGCTGTATTTAAGTACTGAGTAGAAAGAAATATGAAAGATGGTTTTGGAAAAAAACCATCAATGTGGTATATTGCTTTTAGAAACGATTACATATGTGGTTGCTATGTTATAGCTTGCACATATCTATATTATACTAATGTACTGGCATAATGGAGCAGTCAGATAGAAAATTAGTGTTTGTGTTATATGTTTTAATAAATAAAACAAATTTTATGGAAATATTATTATACAATTTTAAACATTGTTGGTGAAATAACTTAACAATATTATAACACTAATAATAATCGAAACCTCAAGAATTGCAATATAATATGATATTAAAGTTAGTTCAAAACAATATACTGATATAATATTGTTATCGGACACTTGAAGGGATATCGGTTGACTTTACTAATCGACACGCTGCCTAAAATATGATATACAGAGAGAGGCGCACCGTATGTCAAACTTCCGGGCCAGACTCTAATAATAATGTATTATGTAGTTTATATTGTATACTGAAGGATTAGAATATAATATTATTATTTATTTGTAGTTGACCGATAAATTAAATTACACACTGTTTGCTGAAAAGATGGCATTATAAGATAACGATATTTAAATATAGAAAATTAACATATTATTATTATAATACTATCGATTTTTCTTAAGTTATTAATTAGGTACCTATAAACATATTATAAACTATACAACATAATATATTATTTAACTAATATTTTCGATTTAATATTATTATGATATAAAAAAAAAAAGTTGTAAGGGAATGCCACATCCACAGTATGATGTGTCATTTCCGTCTTACAAACGTACTACGTACAATATATCAAGCTTTATGTTCACAACAATCAATTTTGCTCCGTCACTATTAGAATTATAGTGAATCGAACTATTATACAATTTAAGATGTATAGGGTATTTCGGAGGCTTCTAGTAATATTTCAATTTTGAAGTAAGTTATGATTATTTTAAAATTTACAAAAGATTCCGAAATCACCTAAATTATAGTTATACCTTAACATGTTATAAGGAGTCAGTTTATTTTAATTTTAAGAACAACAGCGTAAAATGGATTATTTGAATTTAAAGTTTGATATTTGTAAAATGAATACAATACGTCATCTGGGATTGGCATCTTCTTAGCATAATCATTTTTGTTTTGATTTAATTAAAGATGCAACTTATATCTGTTTAAATATATTATCAACTTCACTTATGATTATTTACCAACTATTTATAGATTTATTGGGAAAATCCTATGTATCACTTATATAGTTATTACTTATTTGTTATGATATTATGTACCATCCCAATCATATTTGTACTTATTTGTAGTTATTATAAATCATTTTAGTACAAATTATGAAGTATACAAAATATAATTATTATACTGCTTTATAAATGAAAAAATTATACATTACCCAAGTATAATATTTTGATTTTAGTTAAATTTAAGAGGATGATAAAATATTATTATATTAGTTATAATTTTCTCGTACCAAGACAACGTTATTAACCTCAAAAGAGATTTAATAAAGGACAAAGATAGAAAATGTAATAATGGTGGACGATAGTAATACATTTTAAAACGGACATCATATTTATTAATTGAAAAACAATTTTACTCTTAAACAATTTATTTTCTCATGACGTCATAACACTACTTTATGATAAATAAATTTTTTATATAATTTAACGGGGTAAATAGGTTAATTACTTGATATTATTAGTTGACATATTCACACAATTACCTGATTATGACTTAATAGATTGTTATTAGTTTAAAATATATTTATTTTAATGATAAGTAGATTAGCATAAAAAATAAACTATTTTTTTACTAATAAAACACAAATAATAAAAATATAAAATTAAATAAAACAAATACATAATATAGTATCACCCATAACTTATTGACTATAACATCGTGGTTTGTAATTTTGTTATAAATTATAATATTATAATTATATCAATGTATACAGATAATATCTTCATAATAACTGATTATAAAAAAATAAACTAATTTATTTATTAGATTATACAAAGTGTAGTTTGAAATATTTTATTATTTATGTTTTTATTTCAAATATAACTATTTAATGACAACTACTCACAAAAAATAAAGATTTTCCTAGGTCAAAGGATTTATTCATTAAAGTTTACTTTATATTACAATAATTGATTTGTACTGAATGAATATTATTAACGATTATTTATATAATAAAATATTAATATATTCAAAAATGTAATTATTTTGATTTACCAGTGCTCGCTACTTCCTTGGAATTGCTAGAAAATCTCTGGAAAACCACTAAATAATGTTGAAATTTACATCTCAATATTGTTTCTTAGTAAAAAAACATATTTTGACAATTTTACTTTTATTTAAACAGCAATCGTATCAGATTTATTAAAATCTTTATTAAAATATTATACATACATATCCGCATTTATCATTTATTATAAGGCACTCCGCACTCGAAACCGATTGTAAAATCGGAATTTGTGGGACAGATAAGCGTACCTTGAAGCTTTAGTAATTCAAACATTTACATTTTAGGTTAACATAACCGTAACGTGAATGAGATTAAGGTGTAATGCTTCTTGTGATTTTTTTACTAAGATAGCGCTCGAAAACGAATCGGTTTACAAGACGACAATAAACAAGATATCTCCGTATAAGCTAATAAAATTTAAAATGTAATGCGGTAACCCCTTTTCACATTTAATGTCTATAATGTTGGTCGTTCGTTCAGGAAATCAGAGTTTCCAACCAGCCATTTACGTATGGTTTATTGGTATAATATTATATACGTATATGTCACGACGGTTATTACCGAAACGATGACGACGACGACAATAGCTATAGAAAAAAAGAAGTTATTATGTGTTTAAAATCGAAATACCAAATGAAACTAATAAACCCTAAATGAAATGTTCAGTGTGTTTTCCCATGCGGTAAATTCAGTATTTTGTTGCAATTATTTATTTATTTCTTCATTATTTAGCTGGTTATTTGTATTGTATATTATTACACTTATATTATTTCTATTACGTTTGAGTTTTATTCTCGTTAAAACAACACGGAATTCTTATCCGTTTGCTTTTTTTTCGTAAATCTATTGCCGATTCCATATAATATCGTTCAACAGTCGACATCATATTTCGCCATTGTTCTACCTCTATATTGTATATTGTAGCCGCTCGGCGTATATTTCTTTTATTCATTTTTCCATTCAATTGTATTCGCTTTATATAATATGTGTGTTTCTTTCTAATAGTCGTATAAGACACAGCTTGTACGAGTAGAAAACGGTCGTATCCCTATTCAATCGCCGCCGTCATCCTAGACATTACACAACGATTGTCTCAACCCAAGCGTTAACGCTACTTTTGTCGTTTCCGTTACACCTTTTACACACGTAAACAACACGCACACAAACCCAAAACAATCGAGGCGTCAGAGATGATTAGCATTTATGTGTCCATACGCGCATTTCACGATTGTGTGTGTCGTGTTATTATTGTTATCCTTTGCGATACGATTTATGTACATATCGTGTCTTTGACGACACAAAATCGTAATAACACTGTAAAATGATTTCCGTTTATTTCATCGCACACGCACCTATTCCTCTATACAAGCACGGAAATAATTGTCCCACAAGTGTACTTACCTAGAATCGCACTTTTGGAATAAAACAGGGTTATTAATTATAATCGTAATATTTCTTAGTGGGTCTATAATGTACCGACTACCGATTTACTTATAATTTACAACTTACAGTACAATATTATATTTTATCGTTTTTTATAATATCGTCTTGCTATTAATAGTAAAATAAAATACAGTAAAGTTGAAATTTCTTAGGAAATCACCAGAGTAGGACGATCTCGGAGTTTTCCACTTGTGAGTCTAGAGTTTTTGTACACATCATTCATGCAGTAAAATGTTCAATGATATACATAATATTTAGAATGTTGTTTAGGAAGTTTGTATATTATAATACACATTATAGTATATAGTTCGCTCGGGGAACGTTTACCCGGGTTTGGTCGCATCTCGGTAAGGGCGAACCGTGATTCACGGGCGAATGGCCATAGTGTAAAAGTTCGAGCTCACAGTGCGCCGTTGATAGTTAGTCGTAAACCGACACCGAAACTTTGTCGTTTAAGCCGTTTCGTCGCAATATACTTGACGTTTGATAGACTTTGAACAATACAATTCAATTGTGTGTATAATAATAATAACTGAAGAGTCCATTAAATTTATGCGAGTATATAGGTACAACCGCATCAATAATATTATTGTCATCTGTAGTCCATTTTTTTTTCTACTTTTTAATACAATGATTGTAGATGTGCAATAATAATATAATATTTTGTATATATTAATAATATTATGTATACGACGGAATCGGCCGCCGCCGCAGCAGTTGTAATCGCGCAGACATAATGATTGTGCTATAAATAAGACACCCTCGCGGTCGTATATACACATAATAAATAATATAATATATACGCGTGTGGGTGTGCGGGTGTGTGTGTGTGTGTGTGTGTTTGCGTATAATAATAATAATAATAATAATATATACAACCGTCATTTGGCTTGTAGGGGTGCCGCGGCGGTGGTCGCAAATATTGTCGTCGTCGTCGTAATATTGGGCGTGGCCGTGTGCGCAATATAAAAGCCATCTATTCCGGTTTATTAACCGCCCGGCGAATCCAGCGATCCGGCACAACCGGAACACACAGATTCCCGTTGGCAATCCGCCACGTTGCCCGCACGCTATTATTATCGTCGTCGTCGACGTCGTCGCGCACCAGACATATCCTATGCCGTTGGCCCTTTCGCGCCCACTGCGGCGGCTTCTTACGTATTATATACGCACACGCACGATCATATTATTATTATTATCGTCGTAATAAATAAACGAAGGTGCAGTGTGCGTTTTGGCCGAAGAACCTTTCGGACCGTCGCCGCCGCCGCCAGGCTTTTACCGGTCGAGGCGGCGACAGCTGCTGAATTGTGTGTGGGTATATAATAATAATGGTAATACCCATAATTATTATAGGTATAACCTACGCAGCGCCTTTGCAGTGTTCCTTCGAGTGACCACAGCGTTCGGTTTCGGCTGTCACTTGTTGTCGCCGCCGCCACGCTTGACATTGCGCAGTTGGAGGTAAAAACCCCTCGCTCAGTATCAGTGGCGTAGACATGGTGTTCCTGAAAGGGGTAAAGAAAACGATATAGCTAAACGGGAGTGGAAAATTGGAAAATCCCCCACCCTCTCAAAACTTTTTACTTAGGTAGTGAATATAATCTGAATTGATTCAAAATTCACATCAAACACAATATGGAAGATTATCCACTACGATGGGAGGGGATCTGACCACCACGCCCCCCATGTATGTGCCACTAAGCCGTGTCCGAGATGCGAAAAAAAAATGTAATAATCATCGGACCCGCGAACAATGGGGTAAAAATATCGAACTACTCTTCAAATCAACGAAAACGATATCATTACGATAATATCGTCGTATATTATACTCATATTATTTATAGATAATATTATATTATGACATTTCCAGGAAATTATGCCGTCGCGTACACCCACAGCACACTTGGATGGAGTAATAATTAAACGTTCCCCAGAGTCAACACCGGGGTTTATTCAATGTGTGCTCTTGAAACTTTTAAAAGCACAGTTTTTGCTGTGCTCTTGGTTTTGTAAAACTGCACACACGCAAATCCTTTTGTTTTAATATTTGTTTTTTCCCCGTTTTTATTTACCACTTTTTTCATTTTGAAATTTAATCTCTCGTTTCTTTTGAAGATAGATCACCGACGGTTAGCGACCAGTTTAGACGGACATATTTTACAGTTCACCGGCCAGCTTATTTCACTGTGCGTGCTATATAGTTATTTCATATTAAATTATGTTTTGCTTTGAGCGGTGACTTTGTTATGGACTATATTATTATGATAGGAGAAAAAAAACATACATAAAATAACTAACATTTTTAAATTAATAAATCATTTATGTGTAGCCATGTAGGTAAATAAAAACAAAAGCAATTACAATTGGTGCATTAGGCTTACTGTGTGCATTTAAATAACTGTTCACGAATAAAACAGAAATATACGGTAAAATATAACTTGAACGAAATCGATTTGGTGTAGGTAGTTTAATTTTTCAGGAATTTATTTCTGTCAGATTTGGATCACACCGATTTTCATACTTACCTAAATTAGTCCTCATGATATCCTTATCCTTATTATATGCGTGTAACTTGTACTTCCAATAAACGAAAACCCATCTGAATTCGAAAGAAACGGACACGTCATTGTTACGTAATAAAACATTATATTACAACAATCGAAACGGCGCAGTTCATCAAGTGCACAAACGTCATATAACAATTTATATTGAAAATGGCGCTATTTGTACAACAGAATACACATACCAGCGACGTCCAACACCATCCCGTTGGGGTAAAGTGCTCAGCTGACAGCGCAAACTTACCCTTGCGTGGAAATCGCCCATTTCGACGATAATGTACAGTGCATTTGTCGACCAAAATGGCCAGCGTTGCCGTTCGTTTTAGTCAGTTACTAAACGTTTGGACAAATAGCGAATTCGGACTGGTGCTAATTATAATAATATGTTACTCTTGTTCGGTGGAAATTCGCTGATTTCGTATATCACATATTTGTTCGGCACGATATAGTATGTATAATAATATATTTTATTATAGAGTTACTCATTCGGCTTAAAGAATTAATCATTGGATACGTCATATTGTTATAGTATATATATATACCGTAGTTATATGTGAAAAATATAAAAATACATTCAATCAGTAATCAGTACTTTAGTACTTATACTAGAAATATATAAAAAAAAAAAACATCATTCCAAATAAATTTTCTGATGTTAATATACAGACAGCAGCTGGTTGATTTTGAGACATAAATGGCTACGAAACACGAATTTATCATGTATTTTTTTTTATCATTTTTGGGAAATTGCAAATTTATTTCATATTATTCAATACAGATTATTGACTAGTCATCTCGATTTAAATAAACATGCCTTTGAACTTTTATTTACGTTTCTGAATGGTTATAATAACTAACACTGATTGACTTATGACATTATTATCTGACTTAAAATACTCCTACTTTTTTTTTTAAAATTAAGGTAGGTAATTTAATTAAAATCAATTTAAAACTCATAACATTTATTTATATAATGTAATTATTATCTTTCATATACATTTTACTTAAGCTCCGTGCAGGGTGAAAACTGCAAACATAATTTATCCATATGGACTGCAACTCAATTATTGTTACAATAATATGACGAGACTGATAAAATTACAATTTAAAGTATTATTTATACTTGATTGGCTCGTATAATTGATATAACTTATAGATTATGGATAAATGGAATTCTTTAAGGATTTTGTACATGCATAAAAAGTGTTTAAACTAAAATTGTATAAATAAAAGCGTCTACAAAAACATGACCTCATCGCATTCACTTAAAACAAAAAAAATAAAACTTTCAGCTGTATCGATTATTGAATATCCTTTTGATTTCTTTCTGTTTTATTTGATGTATTCAATATAGACAACCGGAGAAAACTTGTATCTGTTTGATTTCACTAACTAAACATTTTTAAATCGATCGGCATCATATTATCATACACATCGAAAGCATCGCCTTTCGACCAAAATATTATGTACGTGCGGAAAACCTTGTCGGAAGAGAGAGAGAGAGAGAGAGAGAGAGCTGGTCCACTCGGTTTACCAATTATTATTATACGCACTATGATGATCGTTGGCTACAACTCGTCTGTCATTATCAAAACTTTGTCTTTGTCTTATGCACATCATTGCAGCTCGTTGGAGGCCAAGGCGAAAATCGGGTCAAGACTCTGCCATTTTTCTCCGCTCGACGTCCCCGCGTCATGCGACCTAGTGGATAAATAACTACTACGACGGCTATGGTATAGCGAGAAATTTCGCGAGAGAAATGAGTTTAATTAATAATGCCCCTGTGTGTAATGATAAAAGAAATAATTTATGTCTCCGTTATAATAATATACGTGAGGTGGTGGGATTTGTACGGGCGTAAGGGGTCGTCGTCATGATTACATCCTGCCAATGATGGGTGGCCGGCGGGGCGAATGCGCCTTCCCGAATGTGCAAGAGCGGGCCCGAGTCGCCGTTGGCGTAACGCGCGGGTGCAAAAGCCCCGGGGCCGGGAAAGGTGATGATGAAAAAGAGCCCGGATTAATAAGCCTCGCCGAGGAGAAGTTTTGATTTATTGTTATACCACCAGACGGCCAGCAAACCCTGGGTGGGTGTGCGACGGGGGTCGGTCGGACACAAAGTTTGGCACGTTTTATTATCATTATTATTAATTTTTTTTCGTATGTGTCTATGTCGTATGAGTTGCAGTTATCTCACATCAGCTAACTGTGTAATAATAAGACGTGTTTATGTGTGTGCGTTTAAGATAACGATATTATGTGTGTATCGGACTACTTTTTTAAGATATTGCTACAGGTCCTATAATAATAGGTCCCATATTTTTACCATCTTATCATATTTTTTGTGTGTTATGTGTGTGTATGAATGTATGTATATAATGTGTACATTATTAGAAAACAAAAGAAAATATAGAAAAAAACTGCAGTTATTAATCGAATATTCATTAATAAAATTTCTAAAATAGATATGGAATTGTTTATTTTTCGTCTAGAAAAATGAATAATAATAACTATCGAGCAATTTGTTTTTATTTTTTATTTACATTGGTAAAAAGTGTCACACTAATGCTGTTCAATTAAATACGATATAAACACAGTTGCAGAACTCGTAAGAAATACAATCGCGTGTCTCCAATGCTTTTTAGTTGTATTTGTTTTATAGAATGTAGTTTTTATGACTTTAAATTATTGTTCAACGAACTATAGTTAGATTTGTTTATATTGATAATTAAATCTATACTAATAATCAGATTAAAAAAATTGTGATTTATGTTAAGTTTTTTTTTTGACGTTGAAGGTTTATTTAGTGAAGACTTTTTTTAAAATTATTTATTTGAACAAACAAGAATATAATATATATACAATAGTACAATCTGTAATACAATTTATACAATAGGTAATATAGGGGATATAAGACGTATACAGGACTGGACAGCATGATAGAA
>WHPZ01581015.1:0-22545 GCA_016617965.1 Macrosiphum rosae
AAAAAAATATATTTTTAAAATAAATATGATTATTTTACCTATACAACATATATTAAAAAGCTTAAAATAAACAAAAATTAGTTTAAATAACACAAAATGAAGGTAAAATGTGTAATATTAAGTAAAAGTCACCTTAAAAATGCAAAAAATGCAAAATAAAAATTACATATTCTAAATTGTTATATCACGAAACAAATTTAGTTTTTGGTGAGAACTGTATAGCACTTAAAGAAAAAAAAATCTAAAGTCATCGAAATCCTAGCTCTAATTATTAATAATAATTTATTACCAAATATAATTATACGAAGATAAGACAAAGAAATATTTAAAATTATCATACTTGTTGTGTGAATAACTATGGTGATACATTGTGACAATATCAACCTATAAGTTATAACTTCAAATAAATAATAATGAGATCATAATTTTGTTCTAATCATTCGCATTTTGTAACTTTTATATTATATTTGTATAAGCTTAAAATAAATGTGGAGAAATTGGTACTGTTTTGCTGTAAAGTAGTTCTTGAGTATGTCGGTCAATGCGATGGATGTGTTATATATGAATTTAGTGATAATCCATTATATTATACTAAAAATGATTTTGAGTGGAGACGTTGTGTCCTCCTATAGATAATCATTGTACAAATAATCAAACTTAATAAATAAAAAAAAAATTTTAATATCGTATGAGTAACTTTTTTTTTTGCAAAACAATTTGTGGGGAATCTTCTACTAAAGAAAAGCCACGAAAAGAAAAATTGTATACATTTCTAACTGAAAAAAATTTACAAAATGTTAAAAATGTCTTATCCCTATAAATAGCTCAAAAATATCAAAAAAAAGTTTGAACATTTTATCAAGTATAGAAAATGTTAATATAAGCATTTGATAAAAATGTCAAGTGTCAACGGTTACAACAAAACATCAAAATCGATAAGTATTTCTTTGGTGTAGTTGCCACCCATGTGCAGTATTCTTGTCAAGTCAGCTTATGATAATAGTAACCAGCCATAATGAGTCCCAGTGTTCCACTGGCTGCCCTATTGCTCGTAATATTTTCTTTGTCTATGCTTGTTATGCTGCTACGTGTGCACATATATGAGAATGCAAACCTCGCAATGAAGTTGCTGATGCTTCTTCTATACTCTTCGGAATGCAAAATTGACCTGATATGCGTTGGTATAATTAGACTTTTACTATCATATAGCGCTGTATTAGCCTTTGAATTACAACCTCATAGTTCCCATCAATAATCGGTATTGATTTGACTAAGTCTAACGATTGGTTGCTTAGACATGATCTCAAACAATAAAACTTTTGTGCTGGTGGCATTGACTCATCGTTGTGAACCATTGTCTTAAAAACATCATAGAACGATGGCTAATCTTGAATATTACCATTGAACTTGGGTAATGGTATAGGAGCTAGCTGAATACGACTGTTACTTGAGATGTTTCCAAACTATGCATTTTGGTTAGTTGTACTAGGTGTCCTATTCTTGTATTCTGGATCTTACATCGTAGTAATCAGCCTGACAGCCTCAAAACTTGTTCTGTCTTGCTCAGCACCTTCTGTATCATCCACCACAAGTAATTCAATTTCGCACTGAATTGAGTCAAACCTTCGATTTCTTTAATTTCTTTAATGATAATTCATATCTATTATTTCGTTACAAAAATCATAGACAACAAAACTGACTTGTGCATAAAAGTTCGTGATGGATGTATTGTACAATATTAAAAAGCAAATACAGTTCCTTCAGAACTGAAGCGGTACGTAGTTCCATATTCACAAGATATTTTGTTGTTAAAAATTCTTAACATTTTATATATTCATACTTGAGCTAAAGGTCCCATATAAATTTTAGAATAATAAAAACAATTTAGTGAAATTTCACAAATACTTTTTATGTGCGTCTGAAGTTTGAAGTTCGTAAATTTCAAGTAATTTGAATATTCGTGCGTAAAATCACAATTTTCCGTCACACGGTTTTAGTTTTTCAGAGTCTATTAACAGTAAAAATGTACAACATTCCACTAAAAATCAAATTATAATTTTCTATACCTACTCTGTAAAATGTTCAAAATAATTACTTAGTAAAGTATTCATATTAATTTCACATTTTGTTGTAAACATATTTAATATATTTATGTATGAGTATGAGGGTTTATACTTATATTATTTCGTCCATATTGATTTAATTTGCCTAAAGTGTAAAATAAGGTTCACACAAATTTTGGCCGAGCCACGCAAAAGTTGTCGCACAAAATCTAACAAAAATGTACATATATATAACCATGATGGTGTCTAAAAAACTAATAATTCGTGAAACGTTCGTATACCGGCTTTTCACTGGCCACGATGAGGTCCCAATATAATAATTCATATAATATATAGGTAGGCATATAAATATACGCTGAAGTCGAGCGTTCAGCATACGAATATCGTCGATACTGCACTATGGCTATTATATAATATTATGAGGCCTTTGTCCGGCGGCGTGCGTGATGGATCCCCGAGGATTGTGTGCCACCGCGACGACAAACTGCATATATATGTAAGTATATAACAGTACCTAGGTATATGGTAGGTATAGGTAATAATAACAATAATAATATATATTGTTATACGTTTCAACGATTTCCCGCACGCGCGGCTCGAATTTCCGATAAGCTCGGTAACGTTTTGACGAGAAATTTCGTACACAAAACCTTTACTATAATACCCTTCATCGATATTTTTTATTTTCTCGCATAAACAATATTTACAACTGTTATATTATTCAGAGACCGTATTCAACGCTCACCGTTTCTATTTATTTATTTTTTTTTTATTTTGCCACACCCCTCTCTTTGTATTAGGTATACAATAACAGATTTAAATAGTTGATTGTAAAAATGAATTTCATACGTGAAGTCGTACAAATGTGAAAAACAATTCAACGTCGAGTAATAAAAATGCAATTTTTATCAACTAAATGTCGATAAGTACTTAATATTATGGTCGTATTGGTGACCCGTTATGGTCAGTGCTCATCCCCATTTTTTAGTTTGATGTTATAATACATATTTTCCATTTTTTCGATTTTGTATACCGTTTAATGATAGCGTCCTGTGGCTATATATAAACTTTTTTTTTCTCATGTGATCCAACATTTTGTTACTATGATGAATTGTTAAGCAGATAATGTAGCTGAATCAAAATTCCAACGAGTAATTAATGAAAAAAATAATTCCTAAAGTAAAAAAGGAGATGAGCTTGCTTAGTGAATCACTCTGTATATTTTAGGTACATAGAGAGACGTGTGCAGAACTGAATTTCAGATGGAGCAGCCCTAAAGTATTTTTTAGGCCATCTTATTTATTTAGATATCCTCTAAAAACAATCAAGTAATTTAAACAAAATAATACTTATATGCACAAATATATATAACTAAGTATTAATTTGATTAATTTTCATAAAATTGTATACAATTTATATATGTTTATTCAACTTATATTAACTAATATAAAATCTACAATGTAAATTATTCTAAAAAAGATATTTCACTAATGAAAATTTAATTCCGACTAACTAATCCAAATACTACGTTAATGAAATTTTTTTTGTAAATAAAGAAATACAGCTATTTAATAATTTGCCTTGTACAATATTAACAATTAAATATGAAATCAAAAACAATGTTTAGGTATTATGCAATTATTTCATTAAAAAATATAATCAACTAGTAAAATTATTATAAAAATTCTTACGACCGTCTTTAAATTTTATTTTATTTGAGTTCTATAGTTATTAGAATTAATATTATAAACACATTTTTGACTCCTTGCTCCTACCATAAATTTTTATACTTAAAGAGAAGTGATAACATATTGTATTGAATAATAAAATACTAAAAGATGTATATAACATTATATAATATTATGTAAAAATTAAGAATTAGTATTATTAAATATTTAGGTAAATATACTATATAATATATATTTTTTTGATTCTAACAATATAATTAATATATCTATCAATAATAAGTAATAACAACAAAAATATAATAAAATAATGTATGATGAAAATGACGTATTACTCAAATTATTTAATTCGTTTATTACTAAATCTAAATAAACGATTAATGCCATTCCTTGTTCTGCATATTATAATCTAATTAATTATTCCCGCAAACGGAACACCTGGACAAGTTTCGTCTTGGTTGAATCCTCCCCACCATCCCTAAATAAGTCAGTCTCTAGTCGTGTTTTAGTCTATCGGGATATTTATATATTTATGTCTATTTTAAATAAATCATTTTCTTAGAGTTATTATATGCACACAATAGTTTAGATTTTTAGAACATACCTACTTCATTACATGATATTTTTTAATATTTAATAATCTTCCAATTAGATATTTATTAAAGGACGTAATTAGACAATAAAATACTCATAATATTACTATTAAATAAAACCACGAAAGTAATGCAATAATAATTCATTAAATATTTTGAAACCAATTAATAATAAATTGTCAACATTTTATACTCTGACCGAAGTGAGTTTTGTCTACCACAGTCCGCTGCACTGCAGTTAATAGACTAAAAATTTAACATGGATACCATTTTAAGCAGTCTTGTAAAGTATTTAAATACTTTTTGAATAAAGTATTAGAAAAGTTTTTTAAATACATTATTGGACGTACTTATTTGTATTTGAAATTTAAATACTTTTATGTAAATACTTTAAAAATTCAAAACAATTATTCGTCAATCGTCAAGTGTCAGATTTTTTTTGATAACAATTATATTATTTTATTTATAATATTTGTTCACTCATAAATGTTGAGACTTGAGAGCCCCTATTGGCGATGTTTTGTTTATGATTATTATGTATTACAAATAATATACAGACTTCTGAGACCTATATAGGAACTCAATTTACACTTGTTAATCAATTAAAATCAGTTTTGAAAATTGACTACACCTCTTGAATTAATAATTTCTTATTTTATTAAAAACTGTTTAATTATCTAATAATAAAGTATTTCAAAATTATTATAAAACAAGTTTTATTTATTTTCATTTTTCAGTATAAATTTAAGAAGGCGGTACAACAAGTTCTAATAATACCTATTTGAAAGTATAACATTACACTATTTTAAATTAGTAATTACAAAATTTATTTTGCAAACTGACTTTTATTAAGTAAAATGAAAAAAGTATTTCAAAAGTATTTAAATACATGGCAGGAGGTATTTGTATTTGTTGTTAAATACTTTATTAATTATTAAATTATTTTCAATTATTTCAAATACTTTCTGAATGGATGTATTTGTATCTGTAAAAAGTATTTTTTACAAGACTGCAGGTAGTTAAAGTTCCAGAAAACTATGGCAATATCCAAATAACCGTGTACACTGGACAGCCATGCATAGATCACCGTAGGATGTATGTAACCAATTTTTTTCAAATAAAAATCGATTTTATTTATTTAATCCGGAAGTCACTACCCGTTACACTTTACGCGTTTATTTATTAAATTATCGGGTGTCTGGGTCGGTGCAGTGAGTCTTAAAATAATTATATAGGTCACTTGAAAGACGTGCGTATTCACACTGCCACGGGCCTATCTTAGAGCGATCCATTAAATCGTCGAGTAACAAAAATTCACACTGCTCTCTTAACTTCGCCAAATTTTGAGAAATCCCTATAAAGTAATTGAAGTTCTTTTCTCTCGCCATTGACGCAAATGACAGGGATGCTAAGGGTGCTTAAAACCCTGAATTGAAATGCTAGCACCTCGAATCTCGTGATAATCTTAAACAATAATTAAAAATCTTGAACTATCGAACTGATGAATTATCCACATAGAAAGAGATATCGGTAGATATAGGCAGATATAGGTTGTCCTTCATAATTGTCCACTTTGAGTTACATATTTCTAGCATTACATTTTAATAATTATGACTGTAAATTTAATGCAGTGAAAAGCCTAAGGAGATGCATTTAAAATCTCAATAAATTCACTTTAAAATGCAATATACATATATCCTGAAAAATTAATTCAAAATATAAAAGGTATACAAATCTATTTTTAATTATTAAATGTGTACTGTTAAAGGACTACAGGGTGGTACGCGAAAGCCCGTGTGCTAGTAAGGAGACCATAGGCATTTGTAACGTATATTAAGTTATATTTTGTGTAAATAGGTACTAAATATACTGTTAAATGTACCTAAATTTTCATTGCTAACTATGTATTGAAATTTTGAATGGTTCTACATTTTTTGGTAATTATTATGGTACATGCCGATCCATAATTATTACATATGAGTGGTACGCAAAAAAAAATGTCTCCGCCCAGTGCCCTAACCGATTACTAAAAAGATGCTACAGACTTATTACTCCGCAGTCTTGCCCATATTAATCTGTTAATTTTTATACTAATTTATTTTTATGCTGTTAATTAATCTGCTTACTCATATTTCATTCCAACTTAGTCAATTCCGTGTCACCGAATTAATAACTTATTGTACATAAGCTTAGGTGGATTGTAATCATTTATTTTCAATACAACAAAAATCCTTTTGTATTCATTACAAAGTATTGCATTTAATATTATCATTGTGTGTTTTGCTTCGCGAGTGTTGTTTTACTTAAATTAAATCTGTTTATTCATGTATTTATATTATGTATAGTGTGTGTTTACCCGAAAATCGAAATCGTTCGATTTGTTTTTAACGATTGTTTATATTATCAGAATGCGCTGTGGTTAATACATATTATACTATGAATGCGTGTGGACCATTTTTTTAATGGGTTTGGTTGTGTAATCTACAGGGAACAGTCGTGTTGTGATTGTGTCGAGTACAGTACCTAGTGTGTTACATTGTGTGAAATATTGGTACCCACCTACGTAGGTTCCTATTTAGTTCACTAATGTATTTTCATTTTATTATTATTATAATTTCACATATACACAACTATACAGGGTGATTCACTAAGCGTACAACAGTCATTATCTCAAAAAGTATTAATGTTTTTGAAAATATTTTTTTACATAGTTTCGAGTTGTTAAATAAACAACGTTTTTTTTAGAGAATTATATTTTTAAATATTTTTTATCCTTATACATTTTCATGTTTTTTACTTTTTTGAATGACAGCATAGAGCTTTAATTTCATTCTTCGAAGAAGAATATTTTTCTAAGTATTTTGATACGTCATACAAATTGAATTTAGGGTGAGTAGTTTATGAGTATTAAAGTGAGTATTAGTAGTTTATAAATAGGTATTTAAAGTTTTGATGGGTGGAGTGGATGGTATGGGGTTACCCCGCAAAATGTTTGTCCACTACTCTGCTTGTCTAAACTTTAAATACTTATAAGTTATAACTCATGAACTACTCGTTCTAAATTCGATTTTTATGTATCAAAATACTTAAATGTTTCATTCAAAAAAGTAAAAAACTTAATAAAAACATTTGTTTATTTAACACTCGAAACTATGTAAAAAGATATTTTCAAAAACATTAATACTTTTTGAGATAAAGACTGTTGTACGCTTAGTGAATCACCCTGTATATAAGGTGATCCATTTAAATGCCATATGGCTATAATATAGTATATAGGTACCTACACTCGTAAAAAATTTAATTTTGAACTGTTGAAAATATGAAATAAAAATTAAACATTTCTGCCCTAAAATAGCTGCAATATAACCAAGTATAAATTATATAAATAGATAGCGTCGTCTAAGAACGAAAAGGTTCTTAAAAACGAATCGGTTTTTTTGCATATTATTATTTAATATTTTTTGTTGTATAATTCAATCGTGAAATCGTATTTCATATATGGATGATAGGTAAGGCCTAACTTAAAAACGTTCCCCTGAACAATTACAAAAATTACGTTAGAACCTTTTCATTCTGATACGACAATAGGTAGATATACCATCATAAGTGTTTAGCTTAGGAATTTATATACAGTTTTAAGTTATTCAGAAGTATAAACATATTATCTAACATTTTTGAAAATATTTCATGTCGGTACTTTTGATTTCTGTGTTAAAATTTAAATAATTATGAATTGCACAAAATAAATATTTTCTCATTTTATTGTTGATTTAAAACGTCATTATATTTGCCCATATAAAGTATCAACATTTGTGCTAAAAATCAAAATATACATTGAAATAACAAACATATGATTTGAAAGGAAAATTGTTCAAAGTATACGATTCAGTGTCGGTATGGCCATAGCGGCTAGGCCATGAACGCGCCCGGGGCCCCCGTCCATATTTTTGTTGAGGGGCCCCGATAGTACTATGAATACACAACTTGAATCAAAAAATATTAAGTTGTGTAATATTATAAGGTATTATTTATATGATTTTTTAGAATTATAAATAATTACTATAACTATGTAGTTAACTTAAATGTGTGTTTTAAATAAGGTACCTTTAAAAAAGTATAATATTTTGCACTACCTGTTTATTAGCACTTTTATCATTTTTGGGGGCCCTACTATATAAATGCATCCAGGGCCCTTTAAGTACCAGGCCGACACTGATATAAATACAATTAATATAAGTAATATGCAACACAAAAATGTTACCTTTGTATTCTAAAAGTTACAAAATAATTTTCTATCCTACTCCTCAATTTTTACTGTTAAAGGAAAAAATATAGAAATGCATAAACATCCACCCTTTAGATATAACTATTATATAAGAAGATGTTAACATTTAGATGATAGCAGAGAAGAGATGAATCATGTCAACTTAAAATACATCTGACCCTTTTATAACTACTCGTACAAAATACGATTCTTTATATTGTATCAAAATTCCCCAAAAATACCTTGCTTAGGAATTTGAAGTTTCGGAATACACGTTGTCATTCAACATAGTAAAAAACTTATAAAACAGGTACCTTACCAACTAAAAAAATAAATTATAAAGAATAAGAACTTTTTTTCAGAAGGTTGTTTTCCAATGACAATGTAACGTAAAACATGTTTTCAAAAAAGTTACAACTTTTCCAAATAACGAGTCCACCTAACCTATAGATTCTTATAATATCACCTCGTATAGGTACATATTAAATATAGATACATTATATTTCCGTTCATAATAACAATAATAATTACTACCTATAGGTATACATACGTAGATCATGCTCATGTATATAATGTAGGTATTATAAGTATATACCTATATATTATTATGCCTACATTAAGTATTATTTAACCCACGCCTATATACGCATAACCCTATTGTTGGCCAATAGTCCGTTCTTGTACTTAATGAGAACCTAGACAAGTGTTGTGTTATATATAATATATTATGACCCTCGGGTCACGATTTATATATACCTATATATTATATATAGGTAGGTAAGTACCTACCTTTATACTACCATATTATAATATACAGGATACTTGAAATATGCAGGCTGATATTAAAAATTAATAAATAGTTTTAATTATACGGTGGGTAACTTGAGAGTTCATAAAAAAAAAAAATGTATATATATATATATATATATATAAGCAGTATTTGAATAATATGATACACAATATTATTATACGTCATGTGCGAAAGGGTATCGATGGGGGTCGCGAATATGTCGTGTGGACATGAAGACCGTAGAAAACGGAATGATATCTAATAATACCGTGTGCTTATTTGTTAATGATAAACAAGACAAACACGAATGATATTTCGTGGTATACAGGGTGATTCGCCAAGCACTCGCTAAGCCCATTTTTTCTTCTCAAAAATGCAGCTATTCAAAATCTACTAATAGATAAAATCTAGGTACCTACTAATAGATAATATAATCAATGAGCCCCGATATATTTTCTCGACGAAAAGAGACTCAAGTAGCGTTTTCACGATTTGCACAACAATAATAAATACTCTGACACTACACCAAGTAATAATAATATAATAATCAGTTGTACACAATGAAATCATGATGTACATGAAGTTGGCCCCTCCAATTTGTCCTAATGATTACAATTCATTTTGAAATGAATCGGACAAAGTGGGGGGCTGGCTAAAAAATTTAAAAATTCGTAAAAAATATAAAAAATGATTTGCAATTAGCAAAACTCGATTTGCAATTATAGTTGCAATTAATTTGCAATTATTTGGTGGTATTTTGAAATGAATCGGTCAAAGGGCGGGGGCTACATGAAGTTGGCCCCATCAATTTTGAATTTGAGTTTACTCAAAACTGGGTGATTTGCAATTAACGAAACTCGATTTTCAATTATTTGGTGGTATTTTGAAATCATTCGGACAAAGTTTGGGGCCCAACTTCATGTACATGAAATCATGTATTATATTATTTACTGATCTATAATAGCTAATATCTAGGTATTGTGTATGTGTAGTTACCTACCCAATCACGAAACGTTAATTAATGCAACTTTTCGTCTTTAAACTCAAAGTAGACGAAACGATTAATTTTTTTGTATTTTACACTAATTAAACGTTCTAGGCATAAGTCATACAGTATAATACGCATTGATTGCCGGATTAAAAAAAATATTATTTATAATCAGTGTATAATGATTGATGTATATTTAGGAATTATTCACATACAACCGGATGAATTGAGTCTCTCTGTAAACCATCGCAGCTAGTAGCTTACTACTGGAGTTGACTCAATTTTTTTTAGTTTATGCAAAAATTAAAAAATACTTATTGAATTTAAAAGTATAATAATATTTTAAGTAAGTGACACCCTTATTTAGCTGCTCAAATTATTTATCAATAATAAATCTATCCAATATATTTTGTAAATACATTTTTGTGCACAGCTAATGAGCAAAATGAATAAGCTATCCTTGGAATTTTGAAGGATTTCAATAAAATTAGTGAATATAATAATTATTAATATATTTTAATAAAATAATACATGTGCACATATAATTAGTAAGCACTAACCGTATTGTAGGCGTATAACATTATGTGTTTTGCTTGAAGTAAAAATTAAATTTTTAGATTTTAATATCAACTTCTCTTATCGATATTTATTTTTTCTAATTTAAATTTAATAATATAGTATGTAGGTATATTGGTTTTGTCATTTTATGATTTTTATGTATTAGGATTTTCAATTTTTGAATTAGATTTTGATAGCCATTTTTCTTTTTTTCAATTTAGAGTATCAATTTATCCTTTTTACGATTTTGATTTTGATTTCTAACATTATGTACGAGAAACCTCTCGTCTTTCAACAGGCCTAAGAAAACGAAATATTAGTCAATTATTTTTACTTTACATTACATGGCATTTACTTTACCTTACATGGCTACATATATAAACAATATTATAAGCCTATCCGTTGTTTAAATATAATATTGTTTAAGTTTAAACTTTAAATTATTTTTTTTAATTTTAATTTATTTGTATACTTATTAAAAAAAATTATAATGTAATTTTTATTTTGCTATAATTTATCGATTAAACTTTTCTTTCGATTGAAATATGAATTTTGAATATCATTAAAAATAAATATTTTGATTTTAATATTACTTTTGATTTCTTAGACGAGATTAAACGATTTTTGTATTAATAATAATAAAGTATATTAAATATAATAAATAAAGTAAAATTTAAATTAAATTATAAATTATATTTTACTATGACAATTTTCCATTTATGATCAAATTTTCAAAACATTTTGATTCTTTTTGAGCTATTAATATATTATATGAATGAGAAATTGTATAGTACCTACCAAAAGCAAATCAATTCAAAAGAAATAAAATAATTAAATATAATTAAATATGGGCTGATAGAACAAGTCTTCGCTCAGAATCGTTTTTCGTATACAATATGATTTTATATCATTGAATTCAAATTGAACACATCCAATATACCTATTGTGGCCACTCGACGCCCAATTTATAATCTATATAATTTGATTTTTAATGAGTTCATCTTTCTATAGAAACCAAAATCTTAATTTTATCAAAATAATATTGTAGTTACTGTTTAGTAAGTAGTTAGCACGGCAGAATTATAGTTTTACTGCTATTCCATTACACATCGTTATTAAAAACTTTTGGTAAAAACCTAATGTCGACGATATGGCTTTCGAAAAACCATTCTAATTTCAAAACTTAGTTGTATACACTAAACTACAATATAATGTATTATATCCGAGCCATACGTGTCATTAAATATTTCAAGAGTTATAACGAAAATAACTAGACAATGGCATCGCAATAATATGTATTTTCAATTTCGTGAATTATATAGCGCACCACGCGTGTTCCTTCTAAGCATGCAAGCATGCATGCAACCAAATTATATATCAACCTCCCATTTCGGTAGTCCCCTTTTTTTGGCTACTTCAAAAACCCGAAATTATTCAAATATCGGTAAACCCACTATTTTTTTTAAGTGTCCACGTGCGTGTGAGTGTACACGTGGGTCCGCCATATTTCAATGTAAGTATACAAGTGTTATTCCTTGTGTAAAATAAATGCAAAGCCTTTGGGAGACGCCACGTATAATAATATCATAGACATTTCAGCTCCATTTCGACAGCATGTACATTTTCGATTTTTCCAATTTTCTCATATACGTTATTTCGCGGATAATTCTCTCAAATTTGCTGACTAGTTTTCAATTTTTTGAGGACAAATAGTTTTTTAGCAAATTAAAAAAAACTTTTAAAAAAATGCTATTTAATTTTTTAGTATACTACCATTTTGGGGTTAACTTGCGCAATTTTGCTGACTAATTTTCAATTTTTGCGGACAGATAGTTATTTAAATAATCAAAAAAAAATTGTAAAAATTGAAAAAACCCCTTTCTATACTATTTAATATACCAAAATGTTGCAGATAATTTTGCGTAATGTGGCGGACTAATTTTCAATTTTTGCGGACAATTTTTTTTAGCTATCTATTAAAAACTATATTAAAAAATTCAACTACTTCATCGGAGTGAATAATTATGAACTAGGATTTTTTTGAATTTTTTGCAAAGTTTTTAATAGATAGCTTAGAAAATTGGTTCCCGACATTACGCAAATTATCTGCAAAATTGAAGACCTTGGGGAAACAACGAGACATTTCCATGTTTTGGTAAAAATCACTTTTTCCCGTCATAAAATATAAAAAAAAAAATCTGCATCGATTGGTATAACAATGAGGGTATACTACCAAAAAGTCCTAGGAAAAAAAGTCCGAGTATAGAAGTCCGAAACATAAAAAAACCATGTAATGCACAACCAAACTTCCGATTAATACCTATTAATATAAATTTTATTGTAACTAAATTATTTACCTACCTAACAAAATGAATTTTTTTTTTAAATATTATTTTTTTGACGACAGTTAGTTAATTAAACTGATAAGTCATAATATACTAGAAAAAATTTAAATTATTGATTTTTTTTTTTGATAAATATATTATATTTTGTATGGTGATAGTTAATACTCAATTTATTATATTATTTTGATTTTTTATATAGGTAATGATACTAAGTACATAATTATTATAAATTATTTTAAATATTGTTATGTATATAACATAATATACCGCAATTTTTTACTTAGGACTTTCTAGGCTTAGGACTTATCTACAGCGGACTTTTTATGCCTCGGACTTGTTTTACCGCGATTCAACAATGAGACAAGTCCGACTGTTATATATAGATAAATTAAAAAATTAACTTTCTCTACTTTTTATTATACCATCATTTTACGGATAATTCTTGACATTTTGAGGACTAATTTTCAATTTTTGTGGACAAATATTTTTTTAGAAAATTAAAAAAAACTTAGTACTAAACTAAACTAGTAGATAGTGCTTAACTTTTAATAATAAGTTAAGGAAGCAATAAAAACTTGTTTGAACATATCTTGTTGTTGCACAGTAATGCAAATTTGCTTGGACATGTCTTGTTGTTGCACAGTATTTAAATTTCTTTTTTTTGGACATATCTTGTTGTTGCACCAAAACAACAACAAGACATATGATAGGGAAAAAGTAATTTTGGCCAAAACATGGAGATGTTTTGTTTTTTTTCCAAGGTTTTCCATTTTGCAGATAATTTTCGTAATGTTGGGGACTATTTTTTTAAGCTTTCTATTAAAAACTTTACAAAAAATTTAAAAAAATCCTATTTCATCATTATTTCTCCAATGAAGTAGGTGAATTTTTTAATAGAGTTTTTAATAGATAGCTAAAACACTATTTGCCCGCAAAAAAATAAAATTAGTCCGCAACATTTTGTGGTTTATCCGCAAAATGGTTTTATACTAAAAAATTGAATAGAATTTTTTTAAATTTTTTTTCAAAGTTTTTTTTAGTTTGCTAAAAAAATATTTGTCCCCAAAATGACGCAAATTATCCTCAAAATAACTATATAAGAATATTGGAAAAATTGAAAATATACATGCTGTCAAAATGGAGCAACATATGAATAATATTGTCTAATCACTAATATTATCGACGTCTGTTTCACCAGCCCGCATACTATGAATCACAAATATCACTTTATCTATAAATAAGGGTGCCGGTTACGACACCCTCCCTAATCCCGATGGTATTTTTAAAAAGTGGTGGCATAGACTTGGGTACTGGCATTTTAATGTTTATCAGAATCAGCTAATGCCTGTATCATAATTTGGAATCATTGATAGTATCATTATCGTAATAAATTATACTATTACAGTATCTTTGAACACATTTTTCTGTTTTTATGTCATGTCTTAAAGTATAGTTGAAATCATTTTTATATTTAATAGTTTGTAATACAAATTCACACATTAATAGGAATTAGTTTAATTAACAATTCATACACTTCTAAGTCGTTTATTCGCTAAAAAAAAATCGTACATAACAACACACGCAAACCTCCAGTGATCAGCTATCTAAGTGTCGCTTCTATATTGTTGTGTGATAAAAAATAATCATAATCAGTGCTCGAATTGGGAATAATTAAGTAGAGGAGATCAATCCAATAATTTAAAAACAGTATTCCAAGTGCAATATTGATTAACACTAACTCGTGGGGGGGGGGGCTTTGCCCCTCACACCGCCATCCGTTACTTAATGCTGAATACTACATTCCAATACATTTATAGAATTTTAGCTTTATTATATTCTATATATAAAATAATATGTACTATGTGCCAAGTACCTAAGTGAGTATGGATTTATAGTCACAACATTTTTCGAAATTTTTCCCAATTAAATTTCGTACAATTAGTCCCTAAAACAAGATATTTATTTATATTATTGTTTATAACTATAGTTTCCATTTTAATAGCAATAATACCTACATATTTCAACAGGAAATAAAAAAACAATAATTAACAGTCTTAATTAGTGGTTCAGACGCATTTGTCTATTGTCAACACTAATCCACATATATTTAATAATATACATTGGTTTATTGTACATATTTGTACACTACTGCACTAGGTGAATAACACGAGTGATAATATAGGTAATATAAATAAACTATAACATAAATTGCAATTTATTAAGTAGTCTAAATTATATGAAATATAAAAAGATAATATTAAAAATTGTAATATTCATTATCTAGATAGGTATATCAGGGGCGTATTAACGGGGTCAAATATGAGGACCCCATTGCTCTTTAAAATTTAAATACATGTGTATTGTTATATTATAATTATTTCATCGTAATCTGTAAGGTAAAATTCTTGTCATTCACCCCCTACAAAAATACTAAATACGCCACTGAGGTATATCAATGACAACTATTTAAAACCATATTTAAATTATTTTGGGCAATAGTTTGTGCCATTTCCCCGTCCAAGTAAAATAAAGTATTTAGGATACGCAAAAAAAAAATAGTAGCTTCCCCTTGCGCAATTTTATATATAATTATGTGTAAGATCATACTAACGGGATTAATATAGACTTGAAAAACGGGACAAAATGTATCCCGCATAACTTTTATCGGGACAGCGGGACACGAAAATTACGAAATATTTTTTTGGCACACTATTTATACCTTTTATCAATAATCATACATTTTGTTATCATAACTCGGAACTAGGTATTACAAAATTATTATTTTTGTTGATAATAACAGTTTGTGTACAATTTTATTATTCCAAATTAAATAAATAAAGAAAATTATCTTATATAGCCTATTTATTAGTTTGGGGTGAGGGGTGAGGGGTCTAGTTGCGCCACTATAGTGTGCGCGAGCTCCCCGAACGCTTTATGTAATTAAAGATAAACTACGGCTAAGAATCTTGAAAATTAGTAACTTACATACATAGTCACGTGTCACTATTATATTGAGATCAAAAAAGTTTCAGCATAAAAGTCCGAAAAAGCAGGAAAAAATTCACTCAGTACCAAAATCCTGATTTTAATTTTAAAAACATATTTGAATTCCTTTTTCTATTTTCTAGATTATGTAAAAAAAGGATTTTCGTTTTGTTGTATTGTTTAATAATTAGTGTAGTGAATACTAAATTGTAGTATCAGATGAATTTTCTTTTTTTTTTTCAATTTGTTACAAAAAAATCAAAAATATATTTCCTACATATTATACTAATCACACATGACACAGGAAAGGCTTCTATGTGCATCAGCTGTAAAGAATTGTGTATGTTTTTTGATTTTTTTTTTTCAACAAAAATGTTGAATTTATATGAAAATATGGTAATCACATAACAAAACGTTCAGTACATACTACATACCCTCTTCCCTATTGGATAATTACATGCGTTTTGTTTGGCCTATTGTACATTGATATTTGACACAACCATAACTTACGGTGTAATGCATTACTGCACTAGATATTAGTGGGTACAACTACTGTACATTTTCCAGGCTTATCCATACAATATTAACAACATAAATCACAAAGTATAATATTATATTAGGTGTATTCATGAATATTAAATAATTATATGATTTATTAGTAACATGAATTCTTATAATACGATAATAGCTTACACTAATTTTGAGAATAACCGGACAATTCTATAAAATATGACGACAGTTTGACACGGTAGCGTGCAGGTGTTGACCGTCACTGTACGTACAGGCAGTCTCCGTTGTCTTCCGGAAAGTCCACGCAGCCGCCCGTCAATATATCGACGCCGGGTAGCTCGTCCTGGGTGATCCGTAGCACGTCCTTCAGGTCCTCGTCCCACGTGATCAGATCCGCAACTGGTGGATCCGTGCGTACCCGTGGATCCTTCTTGGGGCTCGTCTTGTTCCTCACCCTTCGAGTCCATGCAGGTTTCGATTGTGATTGAGGAGGTGTTACCACTATACCTCGGTCCAGTGCAATCTCCAGCAGTGGGTGGTTCAGGACCGCGAACGGGGTTGCCGACACCGCCCACCGTACTAGTGCCCTTATGTCGTCTTGTTGCATCACCCAGGTGTGAGCCTCCACACTTGGCGTGGGTCCGGAGTAGGTCTGTGTGCCTCTATCTATCTGCTGAGGTTGTTGGCCCCATCGTCTCCAAGTGGTCATCAGCATATCTAACGTTGGGATACCGGATACCCGACCAGCGAGCAGGCGTGCATTAAGGAGGTGCACCGCTACTTGATCCACTGTCAATTGAACCACATTAGCGACTGTCTGGTGGTACAGCTGGTGGTCCCATGTAGTCAGCTGCCAGTTGTCATCGTTACTCACCCTAGTGGGTTGGGTTCCAATTGGGTGCACTCCACTGGGTGTGTTTAGCGATTGTTGGCTTTGAGTAGTCATTGTAGCACTACCTTCTGAAATACGAAATGTGTTATGTGAATGTCGCACGTACTACCAGGTCGGGTGGGGAAACCCCAATCACTGGTCACGGGNGGGGGGGGGGGGGGTCCCGTATGTGTTTTGTTTACTTTGTTTTTCCCGGAATCGTTTTGCGGGTATTTGGTGCTGTCGCCGACCGTCACGTTCTCTTCGACGCGAAACCTGCTTGACCCGATAAACTACATGGGTGTGTCCGGCGTTTAAGGAAAGTGCACGAAGTGTTCCCCAAACGGCCCGTGGATTTCCCCTGGTTCCGCCTTTCCCAGGGTTTTGGCACTTCCCGTGATTGCCGAAATTCGTTGTACTTTGTTTTTTCGAGGCTACCCTTTGGTTACTGTTGTCCTGTAATGCCCTTTTGTTGGTTATCAAACTATCCAGCCCAACATAGGCGCAACTAGGGGGGAGGGGGGTAAGCTTAGCCCACCCAGTTTTTAAACTTCCTAACGTCACCCGATACAGTATACCTAAATAGTTTTTCTAACAAAATATTCTTCTATTAAACTATTTTTGAACGAACTATTTTTCTGTTTTAAGTTAAGTCTAAATAAATGTTTTATCAGAAAATCTATATAAGCTTAAATATTTTTCTGAAATTTAATTTTTTAACAAAAAATATTTAACCTTAAGTATTTTTGATTACCTTTATATTTTCTAATGAACAATATTTATTCTAAAATTTGTTTCAGTAATTAGGTACCTACCTATTTTAACTAATTAATTACGGTTACTAAATTAGTTAAGAAAATTTGGTAACTTGCCGAGCTTTGTTTTATCGAATTTACTCGACCTAGGTGATGTTAATTTTCTAAATTGTATGCACTCGTCACACTCTCTTTCGCTTAAGGGCGTTCTTTGGTGACATATAGGAACGTTCATTTTAGTGATGTTAACACGCCGTTAATGTCCCTTTTGACACGTGGATTTCTTGTATCCTGCAGAATATTAGTTAAATCGAATGAAACTTAACGAAGTCTGACGAAAATACTGACGTAAGTACCTACTGCCTTACAATATGAAATATACTGAAAATACTGAAAACAATCCCAACCAACTCTTATTTGTTTTTCGTACAATAACGTGGTTACTAACGACTATTCTATTAACGGTTTATTAAAATGTATTTACTAGACACTAGGATTTCAAGCCAGTTTATTTTGTTGCATTACTTTTTAAAATAATAATGCAATCAAAATCGAATCATTAATCGAAAATCGAAAGCATTAGTCATTAGAAAGCATTTTGGTAACGTCCATTATCAAACAGTACATATTTCATGGTAGTACATAATTCATTGTTGACTTTATAAAATTAAAAATCCACGGCACAGTGCATCATAGTATCATACTGTCATATATTGTAGACAGTCGTCAATATAATACTATTTAATATATATTATGTAATTTAGTTGGGAGTATTTTTAGCAACTAGGTAGGTACCTCATTATTGAGATAGGTCAGAAGTAGCAATGTACTACCGATCTTTATAAAAAGTGTAATTATTATAAAAAATTATCAACATTTTGCGCTTTTCACTATATACTCTTGCAACTCACGTATTATTTTCGTCGTGTTAACAACGTTAGGGCTTATAAATCACACTGTACCCATATTATTTTAGCTGAAAAGGAAATATAAAGATAGGTTTGTAATGTTTAAGGCAGAGGACCTAAAGCTCTAAGAAATCCACTAGATATGTAAATTAAAAATTAACTTTTCAAGGTGAGCTCGGCTGTGTTTGGTTTGATTCACTATCGTCTCTAGTTAAAATAATAATTGCTCACTGTACAGACCGATCGGCTTATCTTTGATTGTGTATAAGATTGGTGGCGATCACTGTAAGTTCGTAAAAGTTAGTTTCTCAATAACCACGGCCTTGATTGTAGTGGCGAACCGAAACTCGCAACACGCTGAAATTTGTTATTATAAATTAAATAAATAAATTATAACCATTAATCGTATTTTGCCTTAACATTTGGTCCTTTTTTCGTGGTCTGTGTATCAATAGTAATAAAAAAAAGAGAAAATTCTCAACACGTAAAGGTTGAGAATTGAAGGTTGCGAAAAAAAGTACCACGACCTCAAAAACCAAATAAATCTATAAGTCGTTGAATATCAGTTCGAAGATGTTCAAGTAAAATATATCGGAATAAATCGTTTAATGTATGAAAATATATTTTAGTAGTGTAAAAAAACTAGTGGTAAATCGAAAAGTGTGGTGAGTACAAACACAGTAAGTACAGCACACCACTAACTGGTGCGTGGCGTATGGATAACATTAAAAACTAATTTAGTCTGTAAGGCAAGGGCCTTGTTAATTTGATGCAAACTATTAAGATTCTTTATAGTTTCTACCTGAGTTTTAAATATAGTACTTACTACTTACCCTCTACATTTGTATAGCCACACCTCATAACACCGAAATGGAGAGAGTTTAAAATACGGACGTAAGAAGAGGGCTATTAAAAGCGTCGATAACACGCTTTTTGAAATAGCTAATAATCTTCAAATGTCGATTCAGTTGAGTTAAAAGCTCGACGAAAAATGATTGAAGGGGCGTGGATAGAGTATTAGCTAATTCAATATGTAATAGTCACGCAGTGAGGAGTCGACAAGATGGGTGAGCAGAATGAGTTGGCAAGACACTGCAGTAGTACCCACTTTCTCTTACAGTACTCGTTATCGTGGTCAGCCGAGAAAGAGTAAGACTTTGTCTAGGTGAAAGAGATCTGATGCTCGGAATACTGGTACGGTCCAAACCATTTATAACAAAAGAAATAAAAAACGTGGAAAACTGGTACTAATCAAAATTTAATTTTCAGTGGTCCTAAAATATTTACAATGTTTATAACATAATTTTGATAAATCACCATCATCAACAAGTTAAATTTAAATAATACTTAAAACAAAAAAAAAATATGTTAGCAATCAAAATTACCAAAAAACACAAATAAGTACATACAAAGTAGCAGGCAGGTAAAATAAATATAAAATATAGGTACAATAAATATAATATAATATAATTTATGGTTAATAATAATTATTTCGTATACTTTGCTATATTATTTAAAAATTGTCCTAATTGAGTTTCTTTATTTAAGAAGTTCTCACATTCGTTGTATAGTCTGTCTTGCAAAGTATTTTTTTTTTTTTTTGAACTTTTAGGCGGTAAGGTATTGTGTATCTTTAATTCAAAACGGGTTCTTTCAATCCGCGTTGTCGCTTCATCTTGTTGGATACACTTTATTACTAACCAAAATGATGGATTACTTCTTCCTACAAGTTTATTAAAATAGCTATTCCACCCTTCACAAAAAAATGTTTGGTCTGTTGCCATTATTTAAAGTGATTTCGTGTACATTCCAGAAGTTTGGAGAAAATATTGGGCTCCCAGACTCCCACTAACATAAGTTTCGTCAAAACATTTTAGTAACGGTATCAATTCTACAGGTGTCGTTGTATATAAATAAACCATTCCATCTATTACTTCACTAAGGGGTAAAAACGCTAAAGCGTTAATCATACCGTGACTTATTCTAAAATCTATGTTATTTCTGTAAAAGGAACATATACCTAATTGTTGAGCTTTTCACCATGTAGATTGGCACAAATGAAAAGAACACCCTTTGACTTGCACGCTATCACCAAACACGTCATTTGTTGCACTCATAGCAGCGATTTCGAAATCCATAATTATATATTTTGGTTTTGGATGTCGAGAAACTTGAATGCATTTAATGATAACTTGTTGTAAAACAGTTGTATACGATTTTTTCGACTTATTTGCGTACACACAAGTAGATACTTTACTTTCATACTCTCCTCGTATTACGTAAAGTTGTTGAAACATATTAGATGAACACTTCACACTTGAATGTACCATCCATAAGCTATGATGATAAGCTATTGTCGATAACATTGCATTTGAAAGTATCATTGTGTGTATAGAAAATACGTTAAAAATTTCAAGTAACCACGAAAAATATTTTAAAATTACAACAAAATATGTATGTAATCATAAAGTACTTTTATACGAATATAAAACATCTTAAAATCCACTTGGTATTTAGTTACTTGGCCAGATAAGCTAACATAAAGATGGAATGGAATGTCAGAAAGGCCCGAAAAAATTAATATTTAAATTTTAAAGTGCCCTGCAGTACCATACCCGTAATTGGGGTACATACTATTATAAAATATCTATATAATATGTGCTTGAACTATAAAATATGCAACAAATTATCAAAATATGCACCAAAAATAGTAAAATATTAAACAATTTGAATAACAACTGTAAATAACGTAAAATAAATATAAAACATTTATGAACTTAAATAGCTACTTAAATAATTTAAATCAGCGTTGAAACTTTTGTGATGTCAAGGCCCAAAAATAAATATCAATTTTTCACGTTCTTGCACAATTTGAATATACCTTATTTACAGGAGCGCATTTAGGGGGGCCAAAGGGATCAATTGGTCATGGAGGAAAATTTAAAAGGGCAGCAGTTTTTATCAGGGCTTAAAACCGTTTACCGGTTTTTCACGAAAACCGTTAAAAACCGTAAATTTTGAGAACCCTAAACCGATTATCTAATTTATCTGTAGTTTGGAAAGCGGATACCGGTAACCGATTAACAAAAGTTTATAAAGTCATATCCCAAAAACCAATTATCGACATTTTTGAAAACCGTTATTTTAGCGATACCCGGTAACCAGTACAATGAGGAAAAAAAATTTGTTCCAATTACCAATTATTTATTTTTATTTCAGTTTAGAGTTTT
>WHPZ01581024.1:5999-24916 GCA_016617965.1 Macrosiphum rosae
AAAAATATTATTAAATTAATATTAAGACATTTCGTCATTTAATAATTTATAATTATTTAGCACACTATTTACTTGTTGTCATTTTATTATCACACGTGACGTTTTCACAAAATATAATAAACACGCAATATCGACTGTTACCGGAAAAACGAGGCTGCTCAAAAAGCTTATGCTATTAGTGATCAGAAGGTTCATCGCATCATCCAGGAGTCAAGTTTTACGCTTGTCCTGTACTCCTGTACCTACGTCATAAGTCGTTCAACCATAGTTTAATGGATTATAATAATATAACATAATTCATAACACAAACGCAAACGTTAGTTTGTCCCCTTAAAATAGGTATATGTTAATAACAAAGAGTACCTCTGTAGATTCTTTTTTAAGAATTAAAACGTTATACGAACATTTTTTTTTCAAAACCTAGCCCTGAATCTCATACATAGTTTATTTCAATATTTTTTTGTTTGATTTTGTGCGAAGTTAGGAATATTTTACATTGGTGATGGACGTTAGTATATAATTTTTTTGTGTAGTTCTCTTGAAACGCAAAATGTATTCCGAAAGTTTCAAACAGTCATACTGTATGTGATAAATAAATAAATATGACTATAATAATTAGTATCTACCTACTATCTATATATACAATACTAACAAGAGAGAGTAGGTAGGTACTAGACATAGTGTTAATATAATCATCTTTTTTTACCTTTAATAACTACAGTTTAATTTTTATTGTTAAATAGTTAATATGAAATTTAAATTATTCTATTTATGACATAAAATAAATTCACAAAATTTAATTTTATAATTTTATAATCAAGTAAAACCCATTTTCTAATTGAATTATATTATTTTACATTATTATACAGCAAACTATTTAAGAATAAGAACTATTTTTTATTGTTTAATTAAAGCATCTAGGTCTTAGGTATGTAGTTTATTTTTGATCTAAAAAAGAAAATATGGAACTAGAAGTAATGCACATTGTGAACTAATTTAAAATAAGTATAAAAATGAGTTTTTTTAGAACACACATTTATAATAATCATATTTTAACCATTTCAGATTTACAATTTAATAGAACGAACCATGCAATGAATTGTATAAGAACGTGATGGCAATAAGGTTCTTTACTTTATACAAATTATATAGGTACTCAAGTCTGTGGCTTGCAGGTCTTCTGATTGTACTAAGTTATAACGAAATTGATTTAACCGTGAAAAATAAATTAAAATAAGCAAACGGAGTGTTCGGGTTTGGAGGTAGTGGTGGTAAAGAGTGCTGGGATGGGGTGTAATTAAATTTGTCCGTAAAGTAATCTGAGAAATGTTACCTACTGTCAGGGATGTCGTATTACGTTTAACCTGGAACTTAATAGAAAAGTCGTCAATGAATAAAGTTCAAAAAAAAAAACCATCAACTCGTGTGACACACAGCTAAGTAGATTAATTATTAATGAATTGTATTGAGACTACCATTGAAACAATATCCATATATTGTGTGGATATTTGTATTTTGTATACATGTAATATGTAAAGCGTAATAAATGTGTGGTTTATATATTATTATGGGGGCAATAACGAGTAGGAATTTTTGGCTATGTCGGCATTGCCAGAGATAAATCAATTTCGGCGGAGAGGGCTTCGCGCAACCGGCTATATACTCTGATAGGGGTCTCATAAATTGTCCGGAAGGGTCGTTTTTGGTGTCAACTTCATGTTCAATTGCACACCCCCCTTATATGTCGTGCGTACAGCGTGCACTGATTTTTCGGGTTTCATGCGTACTATATTAAATTAATGTCGATTGAACGAATGTCAAACGTCGGCACTGTAACACTGACCAAAGCAATCGTATATAATATTATTATAGCCTATATCAGCAAGAATTATTAAACCATAAATGACTAATGATATTGTGTGTGCTACGTCATAATTAAGTTATCGATTATTAAATGGTAATATTATATTATCAATATCAAAGAAATACGCGCATAATACAGTAGTGACCGAGTGTTAAGAACTCGCCTCGCTTTGGTCGCGATATGAGTGTATGACGCCTCGCCTGTTAGTTATGTCAGTTGAGTTGTAATAATATCACATTTTAATCCAATAATAAATCAACAAGTCATTCAAATTACAATTCTAAATGAAACTCATTAAAAATAGTGCTTGCATACATTTTTTCAACATGTCCAACAGTTACCCGTTTGAAATACCAATAATACTAAAATACCGATTCTTAAATGTTCGCCATTTTCGAGACCTTGTTTTATCCAAAACAGTAGGTATGATTATGAATGTAGCTCAATCTCTTGGATGTACAGGTTGGTAGATCTATCTATTTTTCTACGAGTTGGTGATCTATGTCACACTCTATATGAGTAATACTACAAATTAAATTTAAACTATAAAGGACTTATAATCTCGTAAAATATGATACATTTATAATTAACTAAATAACTTATAATCAATAAACTATAATTATTAAGTATAATATAACAATAAACATGTTAATAATGTATTATTCTAATAACATAAACAACAAAGTAATAATACGTCCAAATTTAAGATACAATAATTATACAATTAATTACGAATAGGTACAAAACATCGTGGTACCTAGATAAAGAATAAATAAACTCTATCATTAGTAGATAGGGATCTACCTGTAAGGCTGCAAATAGGTATATTATTATAGTGTATTTATTTTTATTACTATCCTTATTCATCTCAATTATCGATGTTGCAAATATAAAATTATACATTTAAAAACCCAATTTTCTATGATCCAAACACTTTTTCTATAAGGTAGAAATAATGTCTTGTGACAAACAAAAATAAGATATCCAGTGTATTCAAACGGCTCAACATAAGTCAAATATATCAATATATATAGGGAAAAATATATTGGTTCTAAACGGCTTAAGTCTTATTAAGATCGTATGCCTTTTTTGTCAACAAAAAGAACATTATAGTGACTTAATATATTTTAATTCTCAGTAGGTATAACATAAAATGAAAAAATGTCATAAGAAAAAATAATAAATAATAATAAAAAAATATGTCAAATATTGACCTAAGCTTCTTCCATGGATCAAAAAAATGTTTTGTATATAATACTATATTATACATTTTTTCTTGTACGAAATATAGACATAGAAATCGTGGCTGTATAAATGTAAGTCATCTAATATATTATAATGATAAATTTTATTTTAATCTCATAATATTTTTATCTTAAAGATGGAACGGAATTCGCACTCTTAACATTTAACTATTTCAGATGAAATACCATTTTGCTTCAATATTAATACACATATAAATACAAGTAGATAGGTATGGTATTAAGTTAATGGTCTTAACATTTTAATTGTTGAGATTGAGTTTATATTATAAGCACTAATGAATTTAAACTATATGCAGGGTATTATTATTCAACGATAGTTGCATTATAATTTATGATAAGTCCCATATTTGTTGACGAACGAATATTTACGATGGTATCACTACATCAGTGATCAGTGTCAAAGCTAGAGTCTTAAAGTTCTTCAGATGTTATCAGAAATTAAAATTTAAATAAAATCCAAGGGCCACGAATTTTTATATCTGAGATAATTTTCAAACAATCATTGTCTGCACTCTCAATATTAATTGTAGTTTACGGGAAATCTAAAATGAATAGACAATAATAGACAAATTAAAAACAATATAATAGACAATTTTAGTGAATTTTGCTATCGCCATTCAAATTATTTAGCTTAGTCTTTAAATATTTATCTATATTTATTATTATTCTAATGACAGTATTTTTGCTACATAAGTCAAATTTAAATGGCTACAAAGTAAGCTTTTCAGTGATATATAATGATGAAAAAGCTCGGACAGGATATTAGTTTAACTTGTTCGGTTTCACCTCTGTGCACGATAGTAGAAAGCTTTGATAACAAATGAAAAAAATAATACATTTACCTGAAAAGGAAAAGTGCTTACAAAAAAAGATAACACTAAAAAAAAAAATCATTATAAAACCAACAAATTATTTGTTTTACTCAGAATCTAAAATGCAAAGATTTTTTTTTCAGAATAAAAAGTGCAGGTACTATGATTAATGACTATAATATAATAATATTGAATATATATTGTATTTCAAATACGATGTATAAAATTATTTATAACATTACAGTAAACTTATATTTTTATCTGACTTACATGCATCAATAGGTATATTATAAATAATAATTCATAAAAATATATTATTTGTTTTCATTTTTTTAGAAACATGGTGTTTATAGTTAAAAAACATAAAATTATTATCTAACTAATAATACATTATACTGTACGCGATACAGGGCTATATTTGAAAAACATTTTAAAATTTAAATTCTTCAAATGTTCGAAATATGATATTATATTATAACGTTATTGCGTTATTCTATATTTTGGCTGACGTCATATATTTGAGTTATTTTTATATGTATCTTTTGACCATTTTTACTTTTAAATTTATACAAAACGTCATTGTCCATTGATTATAAATGTTATATTATTATTTTTTTTCTGTCTTCATTATCGAAAACAAAACGTGGGTGGTACATATTTATATTATATTGAAACACAAATAGACATTATTGTATAGTATTATTACTACTCGTCGACCATCGTAGAGCGAGTATTCTCATCAATCAATCACCTGGATAAACTTTTATAGTTATACAAATTTTACCTATGTATAACTATTATGACATGAATACATGTAAAGCTCATTCTACCAAGTTATAAAATATATTTATCTATTATTAAATATATTAAAGTTTGAAATGTGAGTACGGTAAAATAAATATTTGATTTCAAAAAATATCGAATGCCTATATTATTGAATTAAATTAAAAAATACAATATCTTATACAAATACAAAAATACACTGAGCGTAACATATTTACAATATTCAATTTTCTATACCTATATTTTTATAGTTTATAACTCTTCAAGAAGTCCATTTATTATTGTACTAACTTAACTTATTATAAACTAAGCTCTTATGCAACAGGCATTTAATATTTATAAGTTATCGTATTTTAGGATAACTAATGAAACATGGTTCAACAGTAGAATAGTCTAATAACCAATATAATTTCAAACTCATCAACATTCTTTTGGGCCGGGATATATGGTTCATAAATAAAACCATTACTTGGTTTATGAAAACAAAATATATTCTAACCACAACTTACGGAAAACGCATCGAAAACTCGTTGATGTTGGTGCCCATAAATAGTGTATTACACTAAAAGTTTAATCATACATTTTGTCCGAATATGTATCACTGTAAACTAGTTTATATAACAAAGTTGGAAATATAAAACACAAATGCGAGGAGATTGGAATGCTAGACAGAAAATAAAACCAACTCTTTGGATTAATTAATAATGAACGTGGTCCTGGACATGAGTCTGTGGACTAGGAGAAATTGAGAGAGTCGTTCCATGGCTGATTTGTTTTTATCCATAGCGTGTTTATAAAGAGCCAACGACGTTATAGAGACGGATCCTATACATAATATGTACTGTGATATTACGTCTATTCGTCTACACGCTCAGTATATGTTTTGTGCCACGCGAAATACTCTATTATATACTTAAATAGAATAAACTAGATTGCTATCATCCAATGTCCTCCATTGCTAACAAATGAAGCCGCATCTGCAACCATGCCGTTCCGGACTATGAGCAGTATGAACTCTCGAAGAATCACAGCGTACACTAGACGATGTATGTTAATAATATAATAATATATCTGTTGCACAACGGATTTTTAACTTCAGGGATTATCAGAAGTTCAAAATCTAGTTTATCTTGCACTATAATATAATAATATACTTGTGAACGCCATTGTCTTAAAACTACAGTAGAAATGTCCGTAGATAATAAATAGGTAGGTAATCTATTTATTTATCATGGATCTAATTCAAAGGTTTGAGCTCAGATCATATAGAAATGAATAACATTTTGATACAATCGAGTAGGTCATATTATTAAAATAACAATACTGGGAATAAATCCAATCAATTTAATAAAACTTACTTGTCACCATTAGTGTAACTACTACCACTAAATGGTAATAAATAATAATAGTGACATTCAAGCACCAGAGTACAAAATGATCACGTCATAAAAAATCCAAATTTGCAATCAAATGCTTGTTTTAATTCTGTATTTCAAATGTTATTCTACAATCGGTTGTCGTGTTTATTGTTCAAGATGAAATTTAGTTTGGATGTTCTTCAATTTGGTTCGTGGGAAAATTGTTCTGCTGTGCGATAGTGTATACATATATTTTTTATTTCAGTTATTCAACGCCCCCCTTGTAAATTTTTAAAAATCTCACGCCCCCTTAAATTAGAGTTTAGACCACCTTTTATAAGCAGCAACACATAGCTATTATTATTATTATTATACCTAATCATTATTTTTTATTGGTTGATCCAAAAAGTCTATATATATATATATTATACATTATACATTATGTTTTCTTAATTATGCGAAAATTCATGCCAATTCCTGAATACCATTTTATTTCTTAGTTCTTCGCACATACACACACAACTGCAAACCCCACCTCATATCTATTATCACCAGCACTCTTCTGTTCTCGGCGATCGAACTCACTTCTATTAAGTTAATATATTACATGCATTACACATTTACATAAAGCTCATACACACACATAATATTAAACAAAGGCCTACCACAGGACACACCAGTGGTATAGTGCGCGTGAAGTATTAAGGTAACCGGATGCGTGGACTATAGATATTTATTCGCGGCCAGTGCTCTACATTACAATATATAATAAGAAACCTCAAACATTGAACCCGTCAGATAATAAAAAAAAAAGAAAAGGAAATTGAAGGAAATTGCCACCACGGACAGGTATAATTTATTCATGGATACAACCATGTATCTTGAATTTCTTGACATTCCACATATTCATGAACGTAGTGTCACTCATGAATCATGATTCCTCGTGTATACCATTGATAATGTGTTTGTTATTATAAAATCACTACCGAAGTCATTTTTTTCACCAAATATCAACAAAATATGTGGTTTAATGCGGTCATACGGCTACATTACACACGTTATAAATGTATAGTAGTACGTTTAACTACAATAAACGATAATCCACAATAAAATACTTCATATTTATATGTTATTCTAAAAGTCATCGTGAATATTTTGCGAGGTTTAATATGGATCTTATAAATTTATCTATAAGTCACTACATAGATATAATGTAAATATTAAAAACAATATATTGGTATACCTATGATATAAATTATAATGATAACGAAAACGACGGTAGGTCGTAGAATTTAGAAACATATAAAAAAATGTTATATATCTACCTACGTCTATTCATACAAGAAACTTGTGAATAATATAGGTGCGACATGATGATGTATTGATATACTATTATACCTATGTCTATCATTGTTAGAGAGCCTAGGGGTGCAGAGAAAAATACCAGGACCAACCGCGTTTTCCTCAGACCTAAATACCTAATGGCCGTCGACTGACGATGTAAATCATTATGGTTACACACTTGCGTATGCAATGTGGACCACGGTCACCTAATTTATACCGCGGTTGAGGCACGCGAGTCTACATGGTTCACAGTCGTGTTGTGTTACGTATAAAATACAACATGTAGGTAATAAAATGTGGCCTGTAACAATTTATCCACATGAGAATATACATGGTGATTGATATGGGGGCCGATGGATCTCTCACTTGACATTTTTTTTTATATATTTTAGTTCGGGGAGCACACTACCCTATGACTTATCTTAGAAATAGTTTATTATTTATAAGTATTTAAAGTTTTGATGATCGGAGTAGTGGACCAATTTTAACCGAATACCTCTTACGAGTCTGAAACGCTTCACTCGGTGCATATAATATACTTTAAATACATATAACTCAAAAACTACTAGTTCAAAATTAAATTACTACTTAAAAAATACTGAAAAAATATTCTGCTTTGGAATAAGGAATTGAATATGCATATTTTCCTCAAAACAAATTTTAAAATTTTAAAAATAATATTGTTTTTTAGTTACTTAAAGTCATGTGAAAAAATATTATCAAAAACGTTTATAGTATTTGAAATAATGAGTGTCTTACGATAAATCGATCACCCCATAAGTACAATTTAATATTATGTGTAGTGTGTACCTATGAAAATATATTTAATTATACCTACAGGGCTTTTTGAAAATATATTTTGGCTGACTCAACTGAAGAGAAATGCTGACAAATGACAATACAGGAAATAACGATTAACGAACATTCACAAACGTTTAAAATTTTTTTAACAATTCGTAAAACAAAATAACAATAATAGATGCTAATGCCTTAGCTTAAAATGAGCACAAATCGTATACAACTTAACAGTAGCGGACCAAATACATATAAAACAAAATAATATTTTTGCCGAAATAATTAAACAATACAGTTGAGATCAGAGCTAAATATATCAAATTCGTTAAACAAGTATATTAGATAATATTTAGATAAAATGTATTATTATTTTTCACATTGTTCATTTAAAATATAATATTATGTTTGTAAACAAAACAATTGATCCCTTGTTATCGTAGAGGACATTTTTGAAGAAGAAAAAAACTGGTACCATTTTCCCAACTCAATAGTTGAATTATCTTAGAGTAGAATATTTTTGATTCTCACGCAGTACCCATAACCCATTTCTTCAAAAACTATGATTGTCGATTATAATTTTCCAATATATCCACTGATAGGTAGGTGACAGAAATATTATGTACCTATTTACATTTTCCACCTACCGCAGTACCATCGACTTACCGTTGTAGTTAGGTAGGTACATAGTTTAGTACGTGTGGATAATGCAGACCATAATACGATACCCACGGAAGCAGTTAGGGAGCTTGCCTATATATTAACCTATTAACGATACCGGATATTTTTGGGTACATAGTAGTTTTACAAGGTCGTATAAAAGTATCTACTCCAGAGTATATTGCATTGGAAATCGCAGTCATATATCCGTGAAATCGAATACCGAAAGTCTTACAAAAAACAAAAAAAAAATTGTACAAACAAGATTTAAACGTCCGTATCAGAACTTTTTAAAAACTCGGGCAAAAAAAAAACACAACTTTGTTTAGACGGTAAAGTCGATTGACGATTTCTTCGGTACACTGAGTCATAAAGACATAATAATATAGGTATCGAGTATCGTCTATAATAATATATTAATTGCACGCAATCTCGTTTAATATTCTATCATTTTATTTACTCATACCCGTTGGAGTCAGCAGTTCTACGCCTAATGACAATCCTATTAATATCGGCTTGCAGGAATGAGAGATGTTTGATTCCAAATGAGCACATAAAGCATTTTTAAATGTCGGGCTTTTTTTTATTTATTTTTTTTTTTATATCATCAAGAGAAATGTATTTTTATATATTTAATGGTCATCATTGGATTTATACTATAAAAACAAAACGTCCTAATGACTAACCTTATACAAACAATTATTATTTATATAAAAAATAATATACGTCTTAAACAACATAATATTATGTTTTGAAGTTTGTTACTTACTATATTTTGATATAATAATATTATTTATCCACAATAATAAAAAATAGGGGAAGTAGGTAACCGATCTTCAGTTGGAACAGTTTTGTCGACCTACCTCGTCATTGAGTAAGTTAATGTATAATGCATGTGCTAAATTTTAATTCAATGATTAATCATTGCATAGGTACGAAAGAGGATTCTGAGTGGAGACAGACCGTCAGCTTATATTAAACTAAGTATTTAATATTATCATTTATATTGCTACCTATTACTCAAACAGTAATTTATTTTACTTATTAAATAATACGCTAGAACGAACTAATTTTTACAAAAGACAATGCAGTAATTATATTTAATTATTATAATGGTAAATAATATATATTTTATATCAATTAATATTGTTATTAACATTTGAGTAGATGAACCACCTTATAACACAGTACGAATAGGTTCGTATTATAAAATATATGTTTGCCTATAGAGGCTATATGTATAGCTTAAAATGAATCCTAATGTTTTAAAAATGCCTATGTGTCTATACTTACGGTATAATAATAAATAAAAAAGTTTCAAGTCTCATCAAATAATATTATTGAATTACAAGAAAATAATTAAAATTGTAATTCTTTGTTTAAATATCTAATTGCACCTATAACATTTTAATATCAATTCTATAAATGCCTATATTGGAGCTTTTCGGTTATACATAATATGTAATATACATATTTTATTACATTCTTAACCTTTTTGACCAAGCAAACATTTATTTTTTTTAAAAAATTAATGAAAAAAAAACTTAAAAATTAAAAAATTATAAGTACCATAATGATAATATTATATAGAAAATGCTAATATAAATTATATTATTTGGTGATAATTTCAAGTAACTGTAGTTATCTGGATTCGTTTTTGAATTACAATAAAATAAGAAAATTGATTTTGTCAAAAACTGGTACTTCATAAAATGTCCTGTTTTTCAGTTATTAAGAAATTACTGGGAACTCTTAACTTTGTACAACTACAGTTGTACCTGATAGAATAACTTGCCTAAAAAGATACTGAAGTTAAAAATCCGAGCATTTTTTTTGCTCCGAATGGTGATAACAAACATGAAAAAACCATACACACATACATGACAACAGTAAAATCAATCCAATCATCGTTTCGCTCAGAATCTAAAATCACTTATTATCAAATCGAATTTATAAAAATAAAAATGAAATTGGAATGGAAGAACCGTTGGGAACTTGCAGTACGTACTACTTTTAACAAAACAAATAATCAGAAATGAAAATTCAAAAACGATTCTGAGAGTAATTTATCTATTCATCAATGGTCAATAGTTTGTTAATAACCTAGATTATTTTATTCATTTGATAATCACAATTTTATATTTTTACAATATTCTCGAGACTAAAAAACTTGGGTAGATGAACTTTTTAAATTTCAATCCGTATGCTCAAGTCGACATAAACATGTGTGTATTATTTTTGAACTTTTTACTGCCCCGAAAATTGTTTTTGGAAATAACCCATAAAAAAACTCATTGTTTATCCAATAGCTCCCTAGCTCCATTCAGAATCAAAATAAATGTATAATTTGATGGCCACGTACATTTTTTTAATCAAAAAACACATTTCACCAAACAGCTAGAACATGCATAGTTTTTTTTTTTGTTTTATATATTAATTTTATCCGTGTGGGGGTATTCTGTACTAATAATACTAATTTATTATTTTTAATATCCATGCTAATACGTTTGTCCATAGAGACATAGAGTAACAAAATTTTCAAAAAAATTACTAATTCAGAATGTAATTTCGTCAGTTACTTCGACCTATACGTCATTATACTTATAAATCTCCATTCATGCTGCAATTCAATGTAATAATTGTATTATGTTGATATTATATTTTGCGATATTATACTACCTATATGTGTATTATAGATGTGGTATTTTATTACCATTTAAGATTATGAAACATTTTTAAGGATACAAATTTTTTTTTCTAACCTATGAAAATGCAAATTTCATACGGTTAGTCCATTGTCATTGTTGCTTATTAACAAAACATATTTATGATTCATAGATTTTCTTTTTAGAGGAAAAATATCGAGTAGCGAAGTAGCGTGCAATGGTGAGAGGGGTTTTACGTCTATTATTGGAAATTGAATTAATAATAATTATGCTGGTATATCGTATCTACACAATATTTTAATTTATTTAATTACGTTTTATAATATTAATTTTTCGTTAGTAATACTCCTAAGTCCTATTGTTTCGGCAATCGATGTCCAACTTGATTCGTAAATCGTTCTCCGTTCTAATTACTTTTAAAATTGCAATCGTTGTTTTAAAAATATAACGTAATTAATATACTATGTATAACGTATAGCGTTTTTGAGTCCTACCACGTTCTGATGAACTCATATTATTAAGTTCATAAGTTATAAAAATTTAAAAAACACACAATGATAAGCTTCAACGATTTACTAACACAGTTTCATCAATCATCAGCATATAACAGAAATTGAACAGGATACGTGTATTGTGAAGTTGGTCACTCTCGTTCTCAACTCTCTCAAGTTTAGTGATGTACTATTGTCATGGATTTGAAATACATTAATATAACAATGTATAAGAAAAATAGTTTTGGCCTACAATCGATTAAAAGCATACTTGATTTAATTTCTTTCACGTTTATTACAGTTATGTAGTTTTTTCTTAAAGCACTGAGAAACAACAGCAACAGCAACAACAACAATAATAAAAATAAAAATAAATTTCATCTCTAAAACAAGAAAAATCAATATTTATAACAATATTAGATTGTATGCATAATATCGTTTAGTTAAATACTTTACTCTGTGATATACATAATAATAATATATACTAAATACATAATATAGGTAATTTGCATTGAACCCTGCCCCCTGGTATATATTATTTTATTATCAGTGCAGCCCGAAGCTAAATCCTTTTTTGGGAGGAATAATATGAAGAGAGCATCATTCACCTACTAAGAGTGTAAGATTATAATAAGTAGGTACTAGGTACCTATCTACATAAAACTATATTAGCTTATTATCAATGTTTTAATACAAACTATGTATGGACATTAATTCAATCACAAAGTTTCGATGTCTCGTTACCAATGGTAATGTAAGCGAATTATAAATATAATTGTATTGGAGTTACTCTACTTTGTAATCTAATAACATAACCTCTTTACGCTAAAGCAATCAAATCGAGTCTCAACGAACCGTAGGTATATTATAACAACATTCAAGAAGCGCTGATATAAATTATGCATAACTACCTACTTGTTATCGACACAGCTATTACGGAAGTGCATAATCTATGTATTTATTTATAATAAGGATATAATATATAGACATGCTTCGGTTTTACTTATGATCCTTATAAAACTTATCCCGCATGTGTGAAAAAAATAACATGTTTCCTCGTTTCATGATCTATACCATCATGGAGTAGTATTTAAATTTCTTTTAAATATGTGCAATGTGCACGTAATAATATGATGTATTCAAGGAAAATTGTTCAAACTCAAGAGCATTCGACGTTTTGCATTGAAATCCCACCATATATTAATATTTATTTTGCTGTATCCTCAGATTAATTAAAAAACTAATAGGTATCTACACGTAAATGACAAATAGAATATAAATCATCAAACGAATTCCGTAAGTAGGTATAGAATAATATTATGATTTAGTACCGGCCAATTGTGTGTAGTCTGATATTATGGTCTTTGTAAATATTGTGGTAATAAATAATGAAGTTACTGAAGTATTTATGTGCGTATGTGTATATATTATATTGAAACTAAGGTGTTATGAATTATTATTGAATCAAATTAGTAGGATATGGAAAAGACGGCTTAACGAGGAGATACTAAAACCTCTGGTATTATTACGATTGTCAAAAACAGAGCATATAGTGGGTTGAACATACGTGCAGAAAGGATGTATATGTGAAAACAATTTTGAAAGGAGTACCTAAAGCGTAAAAGAAGGTAATTTACTGGAACTCTGGTAAGATAATACCCATGCTCATAAAAAATAAATTTAAAACAAACGATTAATTAATGAATGGTTAATTAAAAACTAAATCAAATTTTTTAACTATACGTCAAAATAGTTTTACTTCAGTTTAAATTAAAAATATTTTCATATTGTTTATTATTAAAGTAAAACATATTCAATTGTATTAAACTTTATAAAATTATTTTAATGGCACGTTTCAATAAATATTTTTAGAAAAACATAACTTTTAGTAGGTATTTAAATTAACTCTTACCATAGGTATCTAATAATAATAATAATATAATATATTGGAAAATATCGACAGCTTAATATAAAAGTGACTTTATATATCCAGTACAGCACTATAATTATTACTATTACTTTTTTCACCTAAAAGAAATAACAACAAAACTTTCCTTTCCGAATAATTTATACTTGGAAAACATTTGAATATAACGAAATATCATTGAATAATTACCTAAACTATAATACTAAAGTAATAGTAAATGTTTTATAATAAGGTAGCATTATATTTGTTAGTTGTTATATAACTACTTTAAGCTACTAAAGTATAAAAGAAATGGCAGTTTAAATATACCTACATGAAAGGTTATTTTAAAAAATATATGTTATTAACTATCAAGTAATAACTATTTTTAAAAAGATATATTCATTTACAATAGGTATATATTAATATTTTTTCATTATATTATATTTTATTTTTTCATATACATGAATACGTTTTTTTTTCATGTTTATAGGAAAAATGAAATATATTATTTGAAGGCAAATACTATATCAATAACTTTTAGATAATTTTCCTGACCTAGAAAAAAAAATTGTGAATTTCAAAAAGTTTAATTGATGTGCTATTATGATGTGATTTTTCCAGGTAAAAAGAGAAAACTGCGTGTTTCACTTATTGTCACTTAACCACACTTAATTAAAACTATTTCCAATGTATTTAATATTTATAAATAGTGTTGGTTATGTACCTACTCATGTGTTACAAACGATAATATTTAAGCTTTGTTATTTGTACATAAAAAAAATTGATTATTAATCGAAAATAATATAATTTCATAAATGCATAATACCAAAAAATACTCATAATACGCGAGTATGTTGTTATCATATTCATTTAATTTTTTATTTGAACAAAAATGTTTTATTTATACATCGTGCGCATGTTTTGATTAACTGAATATATATTTTTAATTAATCGGTCTAAGAGAAAACTTCTGGTACGGCTGAAATCCTATGAAAAAAATTAATTTTTCCCCTCCCACGAGAAAAGGTACCTATTTTTTTTCTTTCATTATGATAAAACACTGCAAGTTTTTTTCATTTTCGTGTCGTTGACGTAAAAGAACAAAGAAAATTAGATTAAACTCTACATTGTAATCAACGGTTTTGGAGAATATTTAATTTTTCGCTCAGACAGTAGACAACCCCTATTATTCACTTATACTGTTATACGATGGAATTCTATAAGTAAATCACACACACGTCACATGCAATAATTTTAATTTCTGAACTCATTTATGTCTTTGGTATAAAAAAAAAAATTGAAGTGAGAAAACTTTAATAACAGCAATGGAAAAACAATACAAAACAATCACAGTGATAATTAAAAAAAAAAAAAAAACAACTAATAATTTAATAAAAATAATTCAATAAATATTAGTTAAGAACCATATCGAACCCATTTGATCCGCTCAGTGTACCTAAATCAAATTTATTTAAAAAAATCCCAAAACCAAAACAGCTAGACTGTTCTTTGTAAGAACATAATAGTTATGTAATTATAAGAATAGTTGGAAATACCTACAAAAATCCAACCAAAATTGTTCATTATAGTATCTTCATTTTTAATTTAATAAGCTTCTTACGTTGAATTCATCACTTTGTACATGGTATTTTTTTATTTTTTATCAACATATTGATTCTTATTTTCTGGTAATAATACAAGTAATTTTATATATAATACTCTGTATTTCAAAGTTTTCAGAATACAATTCCACTATTGTTGTTTTTTAAACTCAGTTATTCTTCCCTTCTAATCCAATTCCTCATATTTTATTTATTTTTAGTTAGCTTGGATTTTGTGAAAGTAGTATTTAAGATAACGTATAGTAAGGTATTAAGATAATACATAAACATCCGTCACTGAGGCGATTTATAGAATTGTTGATAAAAATATCATTGGATACTTAAACTTAATTGTATAGTTTTAAGTGTTAACTTAAGTCATAATGAAAGCTATAGGTAAGTTACATTGAGCTTATTATTGAGTAAATATAAAAAAAAAGAAATGGTGTCATTAGGCTTAACGATTGTTTGTTTCAATTTTACAATACGAAATTATATGTAAGTACGAGTAGATTTGTCATTTGTATCAAATATTTTAACACACTAAAATATACAGAATATAAATAAATACATTTTAGAGTCATATGCTGGATTTCCCAAAACATTTAATGAATCAATAGTAGAAGATTATAATCATTTTAGACTCTGAGTGAAAAGATGAATGTATTGATTTTACAATGATGTGTGTTTTTTTTTGTGTCTATGTACACGATAAGAAGTCGAAATAATGCTTCGATTTCCAACTTCAGTATCTTGTTCGATAGGAAAGTGAATATTGTTGCTGAGTTTGGGAGGTCAAATTTAAAATTCCCAATAGTTTTCAAAAGCGCCGGGAAAAACAACATAACAATTAAGGAAAAATGGGAATTTTTACTCAAAATCGGTTTTCCACAAAATCGATTTTTATTTATGGTGTAACTCTAAAACAAATGAACGTATATAATTGAAATTTTCACTGATTGTTTAAATTTGCCTTTTCTATACACGATAAAATTTTAAAAACATTTGATTTGTTTTGAACTGTTTAGGGACATTTCCAGTTTCCAATTTTATTAGTCTTTTTTTCTATGAATGTCAATAAAACTTTATTTTTTGGGTAAAAAAGCTTGAAAATTTAATACAAGGCTCCTATTATATTGTTACAATAGCAGTTGAAAAGAATTAAAAATCCTTAGTCACATTTTTTTTTTATGAGCATTTAAAGTTCAAATCTTGACAAAATACGGAAAAACCACGAAAATTAGCAAATTATTTTGAGTTGAGAATTCGTAAAAATTTTTCTTTTTAAATCTAAGATTTGAAAATGTAATACAAGATTACTCATAAGTGTATCTACCTTTATCAAAAAAAATCTCTACAAGCAAATCAAATTGTATTTGTTGGGTAAAAAATCATGAAAATTTAATGCAAGGCTCCTTATATATTGTTACAATAGCAGTTGAAAAATATTAAAAATACAAAGGCACAATTTTTTTTATAAGCATTTAATTTTCGAATTTTGACAAAATTTATCAAATTTAAAATTTAATAATTAATTTATAGTTAAAATGTATAAAATGTTTAATTTTTATAGCTAAGGATTGAATATTTAAAACAAAGTTCCAAGTAAATAGGTAAATATATAAATTACTTTTTTCACATTAATATCATCAAATATACTTAGTAATATCATAGACTGACTGACCGTTTTCGCTCAGAATTGTTTTTCTTATACAATGATATTATATCATTGAATTCAAATTTAACACCATGTATTACAGTGACCCACTTGCAACCTACTGTACAGAAGATCGACATCCACTTACACAAATTTTTAAAAATGCATGTTAAGTTAAAAAACTACTGAGTTGTCAATGGAAATATTATGTATTAAATATTATTATCTGAATACTAAATAGTAAATACTTGCATACAGATTGTATTACAACTCATGATATTACATTCTTTTATAAATATATCTTTAATTAGGTAAGTGTCATATTATGATAATTTGAAACTTCAGTCTTATTGAATAAAAATATCACATGATTGAAAATTAAATTAAAAGTGTACATTAATACTTCACTTGTGGACGGTTAAAAACGAGAAAGTTCAATCAATGTGTATGTGATAGACCACTGGTATTTGTGTATAATATTATAAATGTGCTGAAATATTAAATCTGACGGCAATTAATCACCAGCGCTGTAAAACCGATTTTAAACGTGGCTCATTAAGCTGATGAATAAATCACATAAATGCGTATAACATTGAATAAAAACAATATAATATACAATAATTCTATTAATGATTTTCCAATCCAAGTTTAAAACATAACTTTTGTATTATTCTGGTATGTATCTAGTAAATACACATATTTAGGTTTTTGTGTTGGTTGAAAAAACAACCTCAGACTTGTTCAACTAATACAATTCAACTGTCACTTCTGTCCTTTAATTTAAACTAATATGTTCATTAAAATATTTTATAATCTTCGATTCATATAATATTATGGCTTTTAAAGACAGTTAGGTAAATCATTTTTGAAAACTTTTTTCACTGTGTGCGATTTAATTACGTTCAAAATGACAATATTTTATAGCGATGATAGGTTTAAATTATTTAATGTCATATAAAAGAAAACCAATTACTCAATTTAAAAATAAATAATTGAATTATTTTATTATTAAAATATTATTATTTGAACTCATTAATTAAATGGGTTATCTATGTTGGCTTCTGTTTGAAAATACCTACGAGGAAACTAAATAGTGTTAGATTTAGTTAGTTCTTCATTTTTTCTAGTAGCTAGATTAAGTTATATATTTTTAATTCTGGTATCTGACATGTCTTATGTCATTATATTACCATATATTTATAAATTCTTACTGTATAAAAAACAACGAATTGTTGTAATTATATTATATGTAAATAATAAATAGTAAGCACCTCACCGCAAGTTGTTTTATTGATTTTGATAGTCATATTTACCTGAAAAAAAAAAGTAGTAATTAGAAAATTAGTTTTAAATTACATTATTATTGATGTGGAAACATCTATGCTATCGGTTTGCAGTACGACCTTCTTGGGGAATCGAGCGTCAGGCGTAAGTCATGTAGATGTGACTACTTGAGTGTGTGTGTGTGTGTGTGTGTGTGTGTGTGTGTGTCGTCGCCATAGCGCTAAAATCGCAGAACCAATAAACCAGGCGAGTTGCTTATCTATTATTTTCTTTGTTATTTTCACGAGTCTGGTAGGTGCGAACGCGCTCTGGTACAGTCGTCGGACGATTCATTATTATTATTAATATTATTTATTATTCTCGTTTACGTATACGCGCGAAACCGTGTTTGTATCGTATAATATGTATTATACAAATTCTCACTCAAACCA